>JADPYG010000090.1:600000-815344 GCA_017654735.1 Vishniacozyma victoriae
TCTCGAAAACAAGTCGTACGATTTCCCACCCCTCGAGCTATTTGGGAACGAATACAATCTCTCTGTCGATTATCGACCTGAAGTAGATATTCATGTGGAAGATCTAGAAAGTGTCTTGAGCGAGAAATTCGTCGATATGGAAGAAGATTGGTTCACTCCCACTGTAGCTCGTCATCGACTTAATGAAGGTTCCCTTCCGAGCTCTGTAGCATCTTCAAATCCACCTTCGAGAAGGGTTGCTACGCCTACTGCTATCCCTTACTCGAATCCTGCGCCTATACCCCAACGACAAGGTCCTGCTTCTATTGGATCATTCCAATCTGCCCAGCAGGGATTGTTACCCGGATCAAGGAATCGGCAAGCTTCGTCTCAGTCTCAGAAGGAGGCTTCGTCGGAGCGGTGGGGTCAGATCGGGGAAGGATTACCTTTTGCTACTGGAACTCAAGTACGTGTTTCATCTATGAAGCGAGAAAGGCTAATATCCAGGGCCCGTCTCCCGGGACCTCAGGTGCAGCCGTGGCTGCTCGTCGATTGTCTGGCCACTCGATACACCCTTTCACCTCTGCCTCGCCTTCTACTTCCAACCTACGTGGCTCGCCCTCCTATGCCCAAGGTCCAAGCCCTACATTGGCTGCTCGACCGAGTATCGCCCATTCCTCCTCGATCGGTCGGACTAGTTCATTCCTCTCTCAATCTGGTCGATCATTCACCCATGCCCAGCTGGCACATATGTATACCGGCTCAACTTCTCCACCAGTAACAGGCGCCATGTCTCGTGAACATCTACCTCTTGGTACTTCACCTCAACCGCCACTGGTTTCGCCTACCAGTTTGAGCTTCTCCAAACAACCTTTGCCCAGGACAAGTTCAGCTAGACAACCATCATACACTGGTCAATCGCCTTTTATCCCTAGTTCGCTGGAACGGGATAATTCAATGCCACCTCCTACCTCTACTGCACATGGATCTATACCGAAACGATACCCTTCCTCACTCAGTACCAGTCAAGGCCAACGTCAAATGTCGTATGGCAGTAGTGCAGGAGACGCGGGCAGTGCGGGTGGTTCACACGGTCAAAGTCAAAACCTATTACGGAGAAGTAGTACTCGCATGTCTACCGAGTCGGGCCTCCGACATTCTCTCGAGAAGGAAGAACAGGTGAATGTACCCGATAACGATGATATTCAATCATTCTTGAAAACCCTCGATACACTACCCCAACCCCCAAGTTTAGCTGCCCAAGCTTCTCGAGCTCGTATCCCGTCAGCGTCATCCTCTTTATCAAACACCTCAGTAACAAAACAATCGCCAACTTCGACACACTTGAATACGAGGGCGCCAGTGACTAGGGCGCAGGTCGATGATGCTGTTAGGAGAATGACTGGGAGTTTTGCGATTACTACAAAGGCTTTAGAGGGGAGTAGTGTTATGCCACGCACGACTTCTCCAGGTTCGGGACCTGCGCCCACGATTAACAGACAACCATCAGTAGGGCTACTCTCTGCCTCTCGCCCTTCGACCGCGCCGAGGCGGGTCAGTCCTGCTTCATTGGCCCATGGGCCAAGTGAAGGGGTCACACCCGGGTCGGGATCTGTCAAGCGCAACTCGCCCTTGTCGGGCGCTCCATTCCAACCACCTCCTCTGCATACCGATGCCGACCAAGCCGCCCAAACGGCGTTACCCCCCAGCCCACCGCCTCTAGCTCCTACAAGATCCAAATCTGCTGCTAGATCACTACCTGCCGGACCTGGACCTGTTGCAGATCCATCAATCCCACCTCACCCTCGATCTGGATTTTTATCGCCCCAACCTACCGGTTCTGGGTCGCGGACCGAGGGTCGTCCTTCCTCCCAGCGACGTGGACCTGTGCTTCTAAGAGGCGGGTTCGAGGGTAGATCCCAATCAACTGTCCATCAACGATTGAGTACCTCTCCCTCCCGATCGCCTATTCGTGATTATCCCCGCTTGGGTACTGTATCGGGATTCGCAGTTCCCCGATCTGGATCTACGTCTACTTCAGCCGGGACTGGGCAGAGAGAATCTCAAGCAGAAGCGGAATTGATCGGATGGAGGAGGTACAGGTCTGAACAGAGGATTGCGAATCGCGTTGGTAATCATGAGAAGGAGACTGAAGGGATGAGAAGACAGAGTGCGGGCGCTGGGGATGTCTTGGACGATAATACAAGTCAGGGACAGGGGAAGGGGGGTTTGACTGCTCCTAGTAGTTTGGGACGGAGTCGGAGTCGGGATGCTGATCCTGGAGGGAACCTTGAGAGGGATTGAACATTGTTCTAGAGGAAATGTGTATAGTAGACTAGACTCTGGTTGACTACATTGTAGTGTAGTGCTTGATATCTGGATTTTATTACGATAGTTTGATAACGACGGGTATGAAATAGATGACTCATGACTCATGATCGTGACGCCACAGGATCGTCATTTCGTGCGTCTACTTCATCAGCTTCAATCTCTTTCCTTTCCTTGTATATACGATCGCAAACTCTGATGCCGACCTCGAATCCTACTCCCTCGGCCTCTGCTCCTCGTCCGCCCTCCGATCGAGAGCATGATTCCTCTAATGACCCGCCTGGACCCCGATCGACACCTCCAAATCAATCATCATCAACTAGACCACATCACCTCCTACCTCCGCTAGTCCCTCCGCCACCCCAAGGCTCTCCCTCCGATCCGAACCAGGCCGGGCCTTCCAAACCAGGTGGTCCATTATTCGCTAATGAACTACTCGATCCTCAATTACTGGGTCATCGTGAACCCTCTCAGCGAACTACCAACCCAGTCCCAGAGAAATGTTTAACATTCTGTTCGCAGCGACAGGATTCACAGCCGCTCTGTAGGATGTTTTGTTTAAGACGGAGAAGGGCAGTAATGAGCCAAAGGGAGGAACTTGATAAATTACGCTCTAACTATCATCAAGACGAGACGAATATGAAGAACCCCAGCAAAGAGGGGAGTGGGATATGGAACCCATTCAAAGCTTTGGAGAGGCGATTTGCACCTTGGTCATTCATTTATATCAAGGGTACGCCCGAAGGTGTGGTGGGGAGGTATATGGAGGAATTGGAGGGAGATGATGGGAATAGAGATTTTGGGAGTGTGAGTAGGGGTGCTAGTGATTTACAAAGGAGGAAAGCGGGGGATGGGATGGAATATATCGATTGGGGTGAACATGGGTATGTCCATCCAGCTCCTCTAGGATTGGGATCTCATTCTACTCCGGGACAGAAGAGAGGAGCTAATATATAGTGCCCTACTTCACCTCCCATTAAAATCATTACTCTATCCCATAATATCATTCCCCCAAACCCTCGAACGAGTCTTCGCACCCTCCTACCGCCTCCTAAACTTATATCAAAAATCATTCACAGACGGAGCTCAAATTCGTAATCTCACAAAAATAAGACAAGAGGTAGAATCAGGAGGAGCATTGAAATTGTTTGATAAGATTGGGACTCATTATCGGAAAAAGGTTGGTGAGAGGAGGGAGGAGATTGAGAAACAGCTCAAGGAGAGGGAGAGGGAGAGGAAAGAGGTCGAGAGGGAATTGAAAGAGAAGGGGACTATTGTATATGATGGGACGAGCGGGAGGGGAGGGAATGCGAAGGAGAGAGATACGTGAGGGGGTTTCGGGACCTCTAGGCGCTGTCCTTGAAGAAACACTCGCATCATTGGCATATGCATTGCATGAAGTAATCGTACATTCTGAACAGGACAGCTTTGAGCACCGAACCTAAACGAAAGCTCCAGGCAATGTTGGGCTCTCACTCTTCTTCTCGTCGCCCTCATTAGGTAGAGCTCTAGCACTCATATAATCCCCTCCTCCCTGAACCCTCTGATCGATCGATTCCCCAACAGTAGTTGACTGATTCAGGTGAGATAGGTGAGGATAAATCGAAGAATGAGACGGTGGGAGTGGGGTGATTGGCGATGGAAGCGAGGCGAGTTCAGCGGGTGGGAGTGGTGTAGGGCGGGTGAAGCGAAGTACGATTTTTGGTGGTTGGCTCTCTTGTGCTGGAACTGGAGCTTGTGCTGCACTTGGCGCCTGAGCTGGAGTAGTGTTCGCAGCTTGTAAATTGGCAGGTGCCCGTAGTGAGTGATTCGGTAAACCTGATGGTTTCGTAGTGGAAGATTCGACCTTGGAAATACTCGGCGCCGCTGTAGGGGTATCCAATTCCTCGAAATGATCAGTATGAGGAGGCGTAACGAATCTCGAGGTAACAGCCTTCCTAGCGATAGGGGTACTAGGTCCACCCCTCCCCCTTGGCGTCCCCACCCCTCTACCTTTACGAGGAACAGTAGGTGGGGGAGTTACTTCCTCTTCCACCTTCCTTCTATCCCTCAACGTCATTCTGCCCGATGCAGAGGCGGTCATGTGTTGTGGAGTATTACTTGCCGATGGTGGTAATGCTACATTCTCGGGCGATATACCGATAGTCTCGAAATGACTTAATAAAGCATGTGTGCGTATTAGGTGAGGGTGTGAATTGAATTCGGTAGGTAGAGGGGCCAGGCGGCCGTTGCGTTTACGTTTGATTGATTTCTCAATCTATCATCAGTTTATATCTATCATGAAGAATGAGAGACTCACATTAATGAGTTCAGGTTCGGACCACCACTCCCCTTCCCCCCTCTCATCCAACATCCCAATAACATGACCCATCGCAGCACTCGTTAATGCTCGATCACTATATCCCCCTTCGAGGACTGAAACGATTTTACCCGAAGTATATTGATTTGCGAATGAAACGATATCTTTCGTGTACCGTGAAAAGAATGATGTCTACCATGAGCGTAAGTTAAAATAAACGGATAAGGTGGGACATACGGGAACACGCCTATCGTGCCGCTGCATCCCTTGATGTTCATGTTCACATGCGTCAAATCCGGCACTGTCATCAGTCTAGCAGTGGAAGATGACTTACCTGATGAGTACAATTGTCTTTTCCGGCACGGCATTCGTTTCGATCATGAAAGCCCTAGCTTTATCGAGTAGGGCGAGGTATTTTGGGTAGATTCGTTCGTAGAAATCTTCTTCGGTCGAGTAGGGTTGTAAATGGATATTCTCGCTATCCATCAGTACCCGATATGGGAGGGGACGTACATGTACTGCCCATGTGCTGCTAGGCTTAATGAAGCGTCCTTGACTAGGTCCAGGTCACCGTCCTGTTAATCAGTCCAGACCTTAGAACGAATGATATTCCCTACCTCGCATGGGTAGCTGTACTACTAGGTTAGCTATGACACATTGATAGAGTAAGGACGTACAATATCATGAACAGATCCATAGAACCCTTTCCACCCTTTACGTCGTTTCCCATCCTTTCCAAATGGTCCAGAAGGCGGCTTCCCACCTCTGATAGCAAGATCCTCAGCGTGTGACGCTTCATTCAAGGGCATTACTAGTGCCTGCGTTCCGTTTCCTGTACACCGTAAGAAACAGACGGTGAGTAAAGCGAATGATTGCGCACCGTGATGTAGATCAAAATCGATGATGATTGCTCGTTCAATATCGTGTTCGAGGTATGCTGAGGGTCAGCTGCAAGTTGATAAAGCAGGGAGCGAGGTGTACCGTGAAGAGCACCGACTACTACATTGTTCACATAGCAGAATCTGCCTGTTAGCTCCATTGATGGTGATTTAGGAGACGTACCCAGAAGGCAGATCCTCTCCGCAGTGATGACCAGGTGGTCGAATCGCACAGAATGCTTTATTGAACGACGACTGGTTTGGGAATCCCGTGTGGGGCGGAGTCGAAGGCTCCTCCTTGAACGTGATGGGCGGATTGGGCAGGTGATTACAGACTTTATCAATAGCCTGACAAACCGTTTGTATCTATCATCAGCCCTCCTGCACATTTTACGAGATGGGGACCATACAGCTCCTTCGATAGCTAATATACTCCCTGGACCGAGGTAAAGGTCTCCTTGATTCAACCCTAACCCGGATGGGATCTCACACCCGGTATTCTTGATGGTCTCGAGAGCTTCACTAGCCCATTTATGTAAATTCCGTAAATACGTAGAAGAGGGTATCGGTCCACCATCAAGAAGAGCAGAGTCGGGGGGCGAATGGGCAAGTTGAAGCGCTGGGTGATGTAATAATACCTGACCTGTATTCTTCGGGCGTGGAGGATCGACAATGGAAAGATGTTTCGGTTGAGTAAATGACGATTGGATAGAGAGACCAGACAACAAATTCGAAAGATCGTCCGCTTCTGGATTGGATAGCGATTTGGTGATTGCCTCCTCGGCTTCTTCTAAACGAGCAACAGCAGCTGCGATACCAAGAAGCACTGCTCGCAAGCGTTCGGGTCTTTCGAAGATGTGAGAAGAATTGGGATGGCGGATATATTTATGTTGTAGACATGCTGGCTGGATAAACAGCCCTAGTGGTTCTGTCATCTTGCCATGGGTGTACTGGCCAATTTCGTTCGGCGTCTCCGGGGCGAATGCTAGATTCGTTTCCTGTGTATTGAGTGAGCCTATCAGTGTACTTGATGCTTGTCTTGTGCTGGCGGATTGCGACTCGTCGTCAAGAAGTGGGTGGATGGTGTTGACAAAAGTGAGACCCAAACTCGGCGCGTCTTCGCGTTGTCTATCTACCTTGACTTTACTTTCATTTACACCCTACCCCACTTTCCTCTTACTACAGCAAGGAAGCCAGTGGATTATAAGAATCACCAGTAGTACCACAGAGAGATCATACGATATACAATGCCGGGGGAGAAACGAGAAGCGAGTGAATCGGAAGAACCAGCAAACGCAGAGACGGACCATATTAAACGTAGGAAACGGATAGACGTTGATGCTTCCCTGATCATCTCGGATGGTCGGTCCAAGAGGAGAAAGACCCCGACCCCTCAGCCTGAGGAAGAGACAAAGGTGAAGAAGGAAGACGACACGCTTGATCCTAAGGATGCAGAGAGAGCTACCAAGCTGGGGAAGGAGTTGTATGAGAAATTAGATAAAGTCAAGGATAAAGAGTGAGTCACCCATCAACTGTTGAAGAACATTGCTGATGGACTAGAGGAGAACAGTTGACACTGCCTTTCCTTAAGCTACCGAACAAAGTGAGCTAGCCCTCCGTCTCAACCGCCTCTCTCTACCCCCGCCTAAGCTGATAAAAGCGCTCCTTCCCCGATTATTACGAGACTATCAAACATCCCATGAGTCTCGAGATGGTGCAGCAGAAATTGGATTCTAAGTCTTACGAGACTCTCAAAGATGTCGTAGCAGATTTTGGACAGATCTTTAATAACGCCAAGAGGTGTACGTTCATCGACCTCTGATAATGAACGTTTAACTGACGAAAAGATAATACCAAGGAATCACTCTTGTTCCAATATGCTAAACGATTACATGTAAGTCCTTCGTTCACGATGTCTGTAGAGGTAGGCACTGATGACAGAAAATCACTAGGACATTTTACGACAATATCCTCCACCCTGGCGAAGAAGACCAAGATTCAGAGCACGATGAACCCACCGTCCAAATCCACGATCCAACTGCGATGGACATTGATGAGCGGGATGGAAGTCGTGGTATCTCCGAAGCAGATGCGGAGGCTAGGAAACAAAAGAGGGGAACGTACATGCGCGAAGGTCCTACCGTTTACAAACTCCTTAAACCGGTTATGAAAGCTATCAAGGATGCTCAATCGTTAGAGTAAGTGATCTCCAATGTGTGGAGCTGACGAATAGTGGGAGTGGAAGGCAGATTTCTGGGATATTCATGGAATTACCTGATCGCAAGGATTTACCGGATTACTACAAGGTTATCGCGAATCCTATCTCGTTGAGTGATATCGAGGTGAGTTTGTTGTTCGGGGCGATTTACTGATAGATAGAACCGAATGTTGTCGCGCAAGTACGAAACTTGGGAGGACTTTTTCGCGGACGTTGATCTCATGTACTCGAACGCGTTCACATATAACGAAGATGACAGTGAGGTATACAAGGATGCTCGGCAGATTAAGGTGAGTATCCTAGAACAGAGTGATATTGAGCTCATGACAGAACATACTGGACTACCATCGGAAAGAGATTACTCATCGGTTAGCTGGACCTCAGGTTTCGAAATTTAAAGTCAATCCAGCCACACCTGCTGGATCTCATCAGGCTGTAGCAATCCCCGAGCCTACACCACCATTACGCCAGACACCCGTCGCTCCTGGTCCATACCTACCCGCTCTGCCCAAGGGGGTCGTCACCGAAGAAGTCGTCGCCTCACTCGAGCGGTATCCATTATACGAGCAACAAGCCTGGGCAGCGTCCCTCCCACCGGTCTCGATGCAGATCTACCGACAGATTCAAGCTGGTAATGAGGCTAGGCGACGTATAGCGGAAGGACAAGGTGTTGGTGCCAATACAAACACCTCGTTACCTGCTCCACCACCTCTTCCTCAGCTTGCTGAACTTCCATCAGCAGGCCGGCCGGGCGGTGCCACCAGGCGTCCACCTCCTCCTTTACCGACCATCCGATGTATAGATTTCGCCTTCACCTCCTCTCCCGCATCAATAGAATCCCGACAATCTATCCGTTTACACAACTTGAGAGGAGTCGTGACCCACGCAGTCCTCTTAAGCCCCACGACTGCCGATATAGAATTAACAGCCTACATTACCGATCCACCAAAGAATACCACCAATGGAGAAATCGCTCCTGGTCAATTAGAAAATATCCCAGAGGTGTCTGTACGGATAAATGGGAATCAAGGTACTTTACCCAGATTCATTTTCTCGGGTGATCAGCAGGATAGACCTGCTGGAATGAGATGGGTTATTTCCGTTCCTGCCAACAAGAGTGATAGTAAGATTGAAATTAGAGCTACGAAACCCGGGGCTTTGGCCGAGACTAGCTCGATTTATGTTTATAGGCAAATGTAAATTGAATAAGTAGGCATTTAGTTCTTTAGGGGCATCGTATGCAGTATTACATATCTGGATCTTGACTATATGTGTTCTTCTCCAGCTACGAGGTTGTTAGCCCTGGTCAAGAACGCGTTGAAAGAGCTCACTTCTGTTTGTAGGAGCTCATTGACTTCGTCCATGTAATCTTTCCTAATCAATACATGTGTCTCGTCGACTATTCATCAGCTTAGACTGAACAACTTCCAGCTGAAGGACAGACCATCACGCAGAATGAACTTGTCGGGCCCATTGCGATGGGAATCGACATGAAGTAGAATCTGCTTAGCCGCGGAGTCGCTACCTATCAGCTTCCTTCAGGTCCCCGGCTACAAGAAGGACGACAAACCAAGTGACTAGAATACCCGAGGTGACTTTGACCGAGTATGGATCAGCGAAACCAGGTGCGCTCATTCTACCTTGCTATCTGAACATGGGGAGGTGCAGTAAAGAACACACAGAACCATAGAATTCATAGTTCCAGTTGATCAGGTTATTGTGCCTGAATTCACGTGGGTCTAGATAACGCTCTTCAGGTAATGCATGAAATCTGTCTATGCAGAGGGTTGATCCCATCCTAGCTTATGTAGCCTGTCTCTGCTTATCTCTATTACTGCTCGTACTCCTCGATTACATTCTGATTTCCATTCCTGGCTTGAGGGTGGTTTCACTTCGGAGTTGCCTGGTAATCAGCATTTCCCCTTGAATCCGAGCTCGGATGGGAGGCGATAAGGATAAACTGACTCTTGGACAGGAAGGCATCCATTTCATCTGCTATAGCTTCTCTGCTTCGGCCGTTGACGAATGTCAGGTATATCAAACCCGGGTAGAGCTTCCGATATTCCGCATTGGCAACTTGCAACCTATCTGATCAGTATCAGGGCACTGGTCAAATAAGCCTGATGAGACGCACCGCTTCAGTGTAGCTGGATCCACTTGAGCAGTACCTTGCTCCTTCGCACTCAACCCCGAGACTTTAGGAGCTCCAATCTCCGGATGACCAGATAAGAACTGCCCTTTCTTCTCGTAATCCCACTCATTGACGTGTTTATCGCATAGATCTATGAAACACTCGTAGCTCTTCAGCGGCTCTGATCGAGCCAAGCTCTGCGAGATGGCTGGTAAGAGGTGTCGGTCAAGGACGTCCGAGTGACCAAAGAGGGTATCGACTATTTCCCTGATGTGGTCCGTGGGTGTTGTTCGGTCCAAGCGGGTGGTCCTGGGATCGAATGAGAGTTCTGCCATTTCATGTAGGTTGTTCGGAGCCGGAAGAGAGCAGAGATTGACTCTGAAACAGAGGAGAATACGGATGAATAGGAATGATAACGGCTTGGCACGGATCCGGTGTCGGCGGAGGCGGAGTCGGACTGCCTCCACTTTTGACTATTTATGACGTCTGTCTATTCAAGATTTGTACTTCACCCTCGACCACGAGCATCAGTAGCTTGACACTCGCGAGACCCATCAGATCGACATAATTACCTAGAGCAGAAAAGAAATAGAAAGACATACGAATATCACTAGCTATGCCTCGACGAGTAAAGGCATCAACGAAGCAGAAGAAGATATATCTTCAAGATAAAAGAGCTGTCAAGCGAGGTGAACTAGACGCATCGGACCTACACACAGTGACTGAGAAACCATCAAACCCGAAATCACGATTCCAGAAATCCGATCCTCGAGACGGTGAAGATGTCTCTCGGCGGCTTCAATCCAAATTCGTAACAGTCTCACCAGAATATCTAGAACGAACTCGAAATCTCGCACATTCCGATCCATTAATACGACCAATTCCACACGAATATGCTTTATTCCCGGTGGAATTGTTGGAGAGGGATAAAGAGAAGAGGCTGACATGCCCGAGTAGACCGAAATTTCGGTATGATATGACCAAGAAGGAGGTTGAGAAGAATGAGGAAGGTTGGTTCAAGAAATGGATGAAGAGTACGGATGAGATTATGGATGAGTGGATTGATGGAGATCCTGTGGAAGAGCCGGTCGTAATCAATGGTGAGGGCCAGGACGAGGTGGAGAAAAAACCAAGTTGGCCGAGGAGTGTTTCCTGGTTCGAAACGAATCTAGAGGTCTGGAGGCAGCTGTGAGTTACCCTCACACCGGATTGCTTCAAGAGACTGATGAACAGGTGGAGAGTGACAGAAGCCTCCTCGATAGTCCTTCTCCTACTTGACTCCCGTTGTCCACCACTTCACTGCCCACCCTCTTTGAGATCACATGTCCAAAACCTCAAACCTCGCAAAGAAGTAATACTGGTCTTGACGAAATCGGACCTCGTCGACCCGGAGGCTCTGAGCGGCTGGAGAACATGGTTGAAAACATGGTGGGGAGATGAGGAAGTACAGATCGTGGCTGTTCAAAGCTACGACGTGGAAATGCTGCAAGCCGGTAAGTCTTCCTTCTCAACAGCAGACCAAGATTGACGAAGATAGACCGGAGTAGACATCGACCCGATATCCCCCAGGAGACCCTACTGGAGCTCGTCGAAGCGCTACAAACCGCACATCGCAGATTAACGACACCCCCAGCCCGAATACGGGATGATCCGGAGAAAGCAGCAAATTGGAAATCGCCCGTGCGACGTGACCTTGACTGGTCTCTCCTCGTTCCAAAGGGAGCACAGCGAGTAGTGGCTAGAGAAAGCAAGGTAGCTGGTGAGGAGGGGAACAAAGAGGTAGAACTAGATGGTCCTGCCGACCCATTGACCATTGGGTTGGTGGGACAACCGAATGTTGGAAAGTCGTCACTCCTGAATGCTCTCCTTGGCGAGCAGAGAGTGAGAGCAAGTAAAACACCGGGAAAGGTCAGTCAACTTATCACTTTTCCTTCGGCGATATTGATAAAGGCAGACAAAACACTTTCAAACAATGTTCTGGGGCTGGAAGAAGGAACTTAAAATCGTCGATTGTCCAGGACTAGTCTGCCCAAGTCTTGTTGGTCTAGAAATCCAGGCTCTGACAGGAAGTAAGTCTCGTCCATCTAATCAAGCTGACGAACAGTCCTACCCATTGCACAAATCCCCTCGATGCCAGCATGTATCCACTACGCAGCTACTCTGATACCACTAGAAGAGATCTTTACGATCCCAATACCCGATCCTGAAGAACATGATGCGTACGCTAGCAAAAAGACTTGGCGAGGAGAGCGACCTGTGCAGCAGGAAGCTAAGCAGGTGTGGACAGCTGGGAACATTATGGAAGGTCGAGCTCTGGAGCGTGGATATTGTGAGTCTTCCGATACCGAAACACAAGGACAAGATTGACGACTTCAGTGACTGCTAAAGGTGGACGACCGGATGGTAATCGAGCCGCAAATGGAAGTAAGTCCTTCGCAAACGAAATTTCATCAGCTGATTGTAGTCATGCGTTTCCTAGCCGATGGGAAAATCAGATGGTGTTTCTTCCCACCAAATACAACATCAGACCGAACTTCCAAAGGTATTTGGCTGGGCGGATCGGAAGAACCGCCAGAAGATAGTGATGGGGTTACGACGGCCATTGAGGATGTTTCAGATGAAGAGACGGATGATGAGAGTGATTGGGAGGTGCCAGTAACAGATAAGCCTAAGGCGGTAACATTCGATGTTGCGGAGAGCACGTCAGAAGAGGAAGAGGAAGAGGATGAATCTGAAGAGGAAGCGGGGACAGGCGGGGCAGGAGGTTTCTTTGCGGCCTTACAATTGGAAGATCAGGAGGATGACGATGATGATGAAGGTGACGAGGAATCAGACGATTCAAACGATGCCGACGATAAGTAGATAACAGTACATGACCCAGGTCGCTTCGTAGCCATGAAGTCAGCCCTCAATGTCCTCTTCGATCTCCTTTTTTAATGTATGATGACCAGAGAGATTACGTCAATGCAATGCAATACATTATGCTAATGGCAAACTACACAAAGACCGCTTAAATACCCTCAACAATAGCCCCAGTCCCCGCTTTCTCCGCTTCACTACGCAGAACCTCACCTTCATTCTTTGGCCTATTTAATGGTTTTCCACTGAGTACAGTCCTGACTTCATCAAGTGATAATGTCTCGTATTCTACTAATGCGTTTGCGATCTGTCGGTCAGCCTGAGTCATGTTGGCCTAGCAGAATACTTACGGTATGCAACTCGTCCTCGTGGGTTTTCAAGACGTTTTCGGCGCGAACTAGACCTTCTTCTACGAATCTGGATTATTAGTGACATCCGAGTGCATGAGAGGGGAGCGTACCGTCTAATCTCGCCTTCGATCTCGTCCTTCTTCTTGCCTGATAGGTATACGGACTCGTCATCCCCATGAGCGACCAGTCCGACTTTGTCACTAAATCCGTAACTCCTGATCATCCGCGTAGCGACGTCCGTAGCCCTCTGCAGATCGCTTGAACATCCACTAGTAACATCGTCATGACCGTAGATCATTTCCTCAGCAGCACGGCCTCCGAGAGCTACATCGATCATAGCTGAGAATTCACGTCGAGTATACGAATCTGACATCAGCTCCATTCTTCATGTATGCTTGAGACACACCTTTATCCTGTTCTGGAAGCTGGAAGGTGATACCAAGAGCTTGGCCTCGAGGCATGATCGTGACTTTGTGTAATGGCATAGCACCCTTGGTATGCAGTGCGACGAGAGCATGACCACCTTCGTGATAGGCAGTCATCTTTTTCGATTCTTCAGTGACATAGTGTGATTTACGCTCGGCGCCCATCAATATACGGTCTGCTCATCAGTGATATTCCCTGTCTTGATGATTTACTGACCTTTGGCCCATTCAAAGTGGTTCAATTGGACATTTGATGACCCGTCTCGTGATGCCTTGACCGCAGCCTATCATCAGCTCCTACTACAAGTGAACAGGAAGGACTGACCTGGTTGACGAGATTTTGTAGATCGGCACCGCTCATTCCAGGACATCCTCGAGCGATAACACTAGCGTCAATGGCCGAATCGACCTTGACGTCCGCCATGTGGTGCTTCAAGATCTCGATCCTTCCCCTGACATCAGGCAGTCCGACGACAACTGATCGTCAGCAATGTAATTAGTGAGATAAGAGACATGCCATGTCGATCAAATCGTCCAGGACGAGTCAAGGCTTTATCGAGAGACTCTGGGAAATTGGTAGCGGCGATAATGATGACTCCTTCCGTCTGCTCGAATCCATCGAGCTCGACGAGAAGCTGATTGAGAGTCTGTTTCATGTAATGCTATTCCATCAGCCTGGGCCCGATCTCGATAGGAGGTACGCACTTGATCCTTGGCACTCCTCTTGCTTCCGATCGCATCCAGCTCATCGATAAAGATGATTGCTGGAGCCTTGGTCCTAGCAGCAGCGAAGAGTTCCCTAACACGTTTGGCTAGACTCAGCTATGCCCATATCAATAGATGCGAGACTCACCACCGACACCAACGAACATCTCGTCAAAGCTCGATCCCGAAGCGAACAAGAACGGAACCTCTGCTTCTCCAGCGACTGCTCGAGCCAACATTGTTTTTCCAGTTCCAGGAGGTCCGGTTAACAAGACACCTTTAGGCAATTTACCACCTAGAGCAGAGAACTTCTCGGGGTTCTTGAGGAACATGACAATCTCTTCGAGTTCCTAGCCATCAGCGTCACTCGTGGGTCCTGGGTTTGATAACTCACACCCTTGGCTTCCTCGACACCGTGGACATCACTGAATTTCACGACTTTGCCTTCTTCCGGTTCGAATTCCGCAGGTCCAGGTCCAGCTTTCATAAGTCCAGTGTTCTCCATGACCATCGACATGATTGTCAAGATGATAAACGCCCAGAACATCATTCCGATTAACCACCTGAAAGCGCGCATTGCGCTCATCTGTGGCGTAGCAGGTGCCATCTGGACATAGATCGGTGCGAGAGGTGTGCCGGGTTGAGATGCTTGTGCTGCGATCGGTGAGGACTCAGATGCCGTTGGAGTCGATGTAGGTGATATGACGCCGGAGAGGACAGATGATGGACCACTTGTACTGGTAGACGTTGCCGCTGGTGTAGGACTAGGTGACTCGTTCGAAGTTGTGACACTGCTTCCTCTCAACGTATCTCTCCTTCGTACAGCTCCAGCGATATCCTGCATCCTCCCGATCTTTCCCAATGCCTCCAGATATAGGTTCAATGCTTCGCCCGATTCAAGTAATGCCTTGCTACCGTGTGCTTCCGTCGTCATAGCCATGGCATCGTAGTACTTTGTGATCCCTAAGAATTCCCCTCCAGCCAGTAAAGCTCTCAGGAGCACTAGCTGTTTCTCCAGATCCTCGGGCTCGGCTAGAGCTTCCGTCTCCAAGGCGGCGATCTGACTTTGGAACGGTGTCAGAGGAGCATCGTGATCGACCGGAGTAGCAGGTGGCGCCGGGGTGGTAGATGATTTGCTGAGCGAGCTGAAGATACCGGAAGTTCGAGTGGTCGTGGAGAGATGGCGGAAGCTAAGTGATGCCAATGATGAAGGCTATCGATCAGCTACCGGACGACACGGCTTGAATTCAGCTCACCCTTGATAAAGGCCCATAGCTCCCCACTTTCACTGGCCTTGCATGTCGACAGGATCCTCTCAGTAGACCCTCTACGAGGAGATTGGCGGGCCTCAATGCCATAGACGGGGATGATTATGAATGTATGAGTTACAGAAGAAAGTTAATGAACCGTGAACCGATGATGCAAGTGTCCATCGAATGTGGCACATTTAGATAATGCTCTAGAAGCCGTAGATGTATTGCTTTGTTCAGCTACTGGCGCCCATCACTCAGCATACGATGTCTTGCTAGTGCCCTTTAGAAGTCCGAGATAAGGGCTATTTTATCAGGTCCGGGCTTAGAGGAAGTATGATACGATTTTTGCCCCGTTTCGTTTGACCTCGGACCAACACCTTCGACCGAATCGGTCCCATTTGGCTAGTCAGTCTACTACCACACCACGACTAACTGAGACCTTGCTTAGCCGCCATGATCTAGAGATCTCCAGTACAATCTCCATTGCTGCAGTCAACCTGGCAATTGAAACAATCGTTGTTCATTTTGTCGATGGCGAGGGATGATCAGGCACCGCCCGTCCCTGCCCCCTGCCGACCCATCATCCGTTCTCACATCTTGCCATGCATGGCTCAAACTAGATCTGGGCCGCCGAGACTCAGAAGTTCCATGGTAGGAACAACTCCATCACATGAACCGATTCGATATTCCTGGTTTCTCATGCAAATTGGAATCACAACTTGCCCTTCATGCGTTCTCCTGGCCTTTGGGATCGTCTCCGCTTGGTCCACGTCCGGTGGACACAGGCCTGCGGGTGCAAATACTAAAAGAGGGCGGCTGTTCCCCGATTCGCGATCTTCATCTCCCCCGATCGATGCGCCAATACAAGACACTTACACCAGTATCATAAACATGCGTGAAGAGTCTGAACGCCATTGTAAACTTAATCCAAACTCATCTAAACATGTATCACAAGGCTTCATATACCGAGAACGGTCGAGACCCACTTTTCGGCATGACGGGCATTGTGGTCTCGAGGTGAGTAAGGAGAGGCCGGAATGGGCCCTTGGACCTCTTGAATCCTTCCAGACTACCGTTCCCGGAGTAATGGTTCTGTCTAGAATATTAGCTTAATCACGTCAGGTCAAGCCTTCCTGATCAGGGGCCGGATTTGAAACCAATTAATGAGTAAAAGGTAAGTCAGTCCCCTGTCAGCTGGTGCACATGCCCTACATACCAACATCATGGCCAAACTCAATTTCCCAGCCATCCCGTAACCTAATTTCTTACCCCGCTCATGTGCCAGGCTTTTCTTCCAGGTCGGGTAAATATCTGAGTCATGCCCTTGACGCCAACTCGGATTCATAACCTCAGAGCTTTAGTGACGAATCAAAGAACGCCACCATTCCGGACTTTACCGATTGAAACCGCCACTACATATTCCCGGTTCCGGATTCTGAATCATCTCTAGGGTCATGAGAGAGGGTAAGAAACGTAAATGTCTGGATCCGAGACCATCCCCTCTTCGTCCTGTTCCTCTTCCTGGTTACTCCGTGTACATCCTCCTGTAGATCACGTGTTGAGACAAACATAGAGGGCACGACGAGAACCTATAAACATCAAGAGGCACAATTTCCTGACCTGCTGCCGATAGATGGTCTGCCAAGAGATAAACTTTAAAGTTATTATTCCAGTCTTCCGTCACTCTGTGTATTGATCGACTTTTGATGGCGTGGAATGGCTTGCATGTGATCGAGAGCATGAGGAAGGAAGTTTTGGTCGTCTTGTACTCACTCCATATACTGTATAACATACAAACTCACCATCTCACCATCCATCTGACCATTTCGACCATTGTTTTGAGGAAAACACACACACACACCCAAACATTTCGACTTTGGCGCGTCGAACCCGAGATCTACACTACAATTAGTCGACCAACCTAAGATCATTTGTTTCAACCAACCCATCCACTGGACTATCCCATTGAATCGCGGGAAGCCGGCACTTTCTGAACATCACAGGTGGATGTTGCTCGAGTATTTTGCAGCTCGTTGTTAATCTATCTCAAATTCGGACGACTATATAACCAGGTCAAATCACTGTTGAATTCAGTCCCATCCTTCTTCCGAATCTATCACTTTTACTCCATATTCATACGAAACCAGTCGATTATCCGATTTAAACGATCAGGATCAGCTCAATACGATCATCCAACCTCCCCAATCCCCGTCACCGACAAGGAACCCGAGCTCACCACCAAAACAACATTTCAGCGTCGTCGGACTCGTACTCTCTCCAACTCACTAGGAATTACACCCCGTCGACTCAATCTCCTCGTCGACCACCCCCGACCACCACTACCTCATCATCTGTCTCCCCACTTCTCCTCATTCATTCATATCGCTCATCGCGTCCCTCCCCATCCTCACTCTACCCTCACTCTCCACGTCGAGACCTCGAACTCGACGATATCATTATCAAACTCGACGTTTGACACTCGAGCAACAAGATTATCCACCGCCACTCACCCTATCCGTTCCTCGTCGCCACTCGAACGTGGTCAACATTAAGGAATACCTGAATACTCGTCATCTGTTCCCCTGGCTTAGGAGAGTACGTTCTATCACTCCTTCCCGTCGATCTGGACCCAGTGGCTGATGTCCTAGAGCGACCGACTGATCTTCCTCGCACCCTAGCATACTATCCATCGACGAGACAGGTCGATACATTTTCATCCCCCTTGATCATCGTCACAGACCCCTCTCACAATGTCACAACCTTCAAGGAACAGCTCTTTTTCCTCCAACCCCGACGTCCTTAACAGAAACGACCCCAGCGCATCACCCGCTAGTCTGTCATGGATCCTTAACGACGCACCCGCATCCACGACCAGGTCCTCCTCCTTCCCCTCAACTACACTCCCTACCCCTGTTGTTCCTCACCAATCTCCACCAAGGGACTTACGAGTCATCGACAAACCCTATTCTCGACGATCGCGATCTCCGAGGACCAGTTGGCGGTGTTCACCAGGCCCGTCGTCTGGCCAGCGCCGTGGTGGTACACCCCTGCGGGAGCGACAACGGCAGCGAACGTCGGACTACGTCGAGTCAGTCGGGTACGGAGCCTCTGCTCCTACTGCGCCACCTCCTTTTAGGGAAAGGGAGCAACAGAATGATTTCTCGGTCCCTCAAGAAGACTACCGAATTGCCCACGTCCCTCACAGTCGCCCTAGCCCATACCATCCCATGGCGACTCTCGAGAACCCATTCTCCGGACCCCGTCCTTCATCTGCCTATCCATCAAACTCGTCTAGTCTTGGGGTTAGCCTCGGTGGTCAATGGTTCGGGCAGATTCTTGAAGCCCGTCGACCACCTCTAGTCATCGACCTCCTTGCAAGTCCGCCCACCCCCACACCCGCAAGTGTCCCGGCGGCCAACACTCTCTCTGGGATGGTGTCTCGAGGACCAGAACGAGTATCAAATATAAGTCGTGCATCTCGAGCGTGCGACTCTTGCAAGACTTCCAAGACCAGATGCAACAATGAGGGAGACACCAGTGTGTCATGTCCAAAATGTCTCACCAACGGGAAGGCCTGCGTATACACTGGAGAGAACAGGAGGCGGGGTCCACCTCCTGGACAGACCAGGCGTTCAAGGAATACGCCATCATCCACTCCACTTCCTCCGGTCGCACTGCCTAGGATGCCGGAGCGCAGGGGCCACTCTTTACCCGAAGTGCCTCGAGCGGCTCAGCGTTCACCTCAAGCCGCCTACCACCTACCTCCACTCCCGGTCGCTGGACCTTCATCGACCGCCAACCAGCCCGGCCCAACTCGAGGATTCACTCCTCAGCTCCCTCCCTTCCACGATCCATCTCAGGAAATTGGGTACTTCTCCTCTTCCAGCCAAGGCAACCCAACAGGCCTTGGTCTCAACGACCCTCGGGCCAGGATGCTCGCTAGGGGATCAGTACTACCTCCTATGAGGGACCTGGGCTGGTCTATGCCTAGGTGAATGAGACTGTAGTAGAGCCATTGTGCTTTTAAAGTCATAGTAGATACCCCTCATGTTCGATGTTGTTTGATTGTAGAGCTTTTGTTGTGGATAGATAAACCCTCATGTGTTCGTAGTCGTGTCATTTTGTAGTAGATAGATAAACCCTCATGTGTCTGTAGTCGTGTCATTGCATGGATCTTATATTCAGTCTATCCCACTGCATTGTCGTTCTTCACCATCTCGTTGTCGATGTATGTTTAGGAATTGGCTTAGTCAAAGCACGAGAACTCAAAGTGACTAGGCACGGTCGTCGCAACTCCATCTCACTCATTACTATACATCACCCCACTATGCCACCTAGATCAACTAAACCACCCACCATCGATTCCCTCCTCCCTCCCATCCTCGCCAATCTCTCTTCAACACCTCCAAACCCATACTCAGCCCATCAGAAAGCATTAACAACAACCGCCCGACTCGCCGCGGCCAAACACCACGATATTGCTATTGAGATATGTATCACCGTTTCTCGTGAATTATTGAAATTAGGAGAAGCAGGTAGTGGAGTAGAATTAGCAGTCAGGGGATTGGGGTATATGGTGGATAGTGAGGTTGATGTTGATGATAAGACTAGAGGTACGTTTTACGTTTGGATTAAAGGATGGTTGCTTATTGTAGCTTCTGTTACTCAGTTGTTGGCTTTGACACCGGCTAGTGGACCTTGGAGGAAGAAGTTGGCTGATGCTGCTATCAAGTGGTCAGCGAGTGAGGGAGAATGTCCCACTGGTGATCCGGGATTACACCAGTATATCGGGGAACTATATTACAAGGGTGTGTCCCAAGTATCCCAATGGTGATGAGGCAGAAGGCTGATGTATAGATCATTCGTATGTATTGGCAGAACAGCACCTGCTAGCTAGTGGGAAGAGGGACGCTGCGAATTTACTGGCTGAGATGATGTTTGAGTGGTATGTCCTATGACCCGGTCTGACGAGGTACTGATGAGACAGGAGCGGGAAAGGAGCACAGGATCCAGGACCATATGCCATCAAGGGTGTTCTACCGTATGTCTACCTCCGCCATCTGTCTACCATCAGCACCTACACTGTCCTTCAACCATCACTTTCTGTCAGCAAGAGCGGCAAGCTGACAACCAGATTCCTAGCCCAAACACCACCCAACATCCTACCAGCCCAAACCTTCTTAACCCGCTTCCTATCCCTTCTCCAACCAACATCCTCAATTCTCTCAGTCGAAGGATCCGACGTCCAAATAACGTCTTCGCCAACATTAAACTTCCTACAAATGGCCATTCTCACTTGTCAGCGAGCTCCAGCGCAGGGAGTCAGCGATGTCCAAGCTAGAGGAACGGACGGTGGGGTAGGTAGGGAATGGGAAGGATTAGTGGGGAGGTATAGAAGGGTTAGTGGGGCTCAGGGTGTTCTTGCTCAGAAAGAGGTCTTGGAGGTTAGTCTATGTCGTCTTCTTTGAGAGAGGGTGGTGTGCTGATTGTAGGTATTGGAACAGATCTCCAAGGATGTCTTCCTCATCCCTCAGCGAGGAGGTGGTGGACAGGGTGATATGCTCCAGAATCTCATGGGATCTCTCTTTGGTGGTGGCGGAGGAGGAGGAGGTAATGCACTTACCGGTAGACGCTAGACTGTTTTATCGAGGTATGTCGCTAGGATTGGAGATGCGACACTCTACTGCTACAGGTGTCTCTTCACATCACTTCATTCATATCATTTGGGTTTACTTAAACTTTATTTACAACTCTTCTGACTACTTTAATCTGCCTGACTACAAACAACACTTGAAATTCGATCTCGAAAGCCATAGGAAGGGGGGGACTAGAAGAGGTTGGATCCGTTGTCCTTCTTGCCCTTGGCTGCTTTCTTGCCCTCTTTGTGCAACTTGGTGATCTTGGGCGTCAGCTCTGCATCTGAAGGGTGTGGAGTGAAGGGATGGGATGAGGGGGCAAGCACGAGGAGAACAAGAGTAGGGAGGGGGCAAACGAGGAGAGATGGGTGGAAGGATAAAGGATAGGGGCAGAAGCGGGATGTGGGGATTGTGACAATCTGGACGGCGATCGAAGACCACAAACTTACCTGTTTCTTCCATCCGACTACATCATCAGCATCCGTCATGTTGATAAAGGGTTAGACTTACAACAAGATTTACAACCTTCATTACCATGGGCCTTACACAAGAACTTCTGGTCCTTGTGGGACTTGTAATAGGCGGGCAATTCAATAGCACCCCGAGGAGCGGGGTCGAGGCTGGGTGTCAGTACGATCTAGGTGGATAAACGTACCCCATCATAGCATCATTGTCTACTCATCAGCATATCCCTCATGGAGGATGAGAAGAGGAGTGGAGGGATACCAAGGAGAGGAGAGGAAGAGGAGATGGACATACCCTCTCGACCATCAAATTCACATGACTTGCATACTTCCAAACCGTGTTCACAGAACAAGCAGTCGTTGATCTCGACTGCGGATTAGCCGGAGAGGACCAGAGTAGAAATGGTGGGGATGCTTACTAGACTTATCGGTGGCGATGGTACTGCATGTCAGCTATGCTTGGTGTCCACTATGAGACATAGCAACGAGTCTAGATCAAGGCTTGGAAAGGTGGCCGGCAGAGGGAGGTGGGCAGGGGCTGTGCATTCTAGGCCGACATGATCTACTTACTCAGTTGGGGAAGTACCGAGATCCATATTGATATAAGTAACTTGTAAAGCGTGGACGTAGGTAAAGCTAAGTGGAAAACGAAGTAGTAGATGCAGTGCAAAGCAAAGCAGATGAGAAGAAGAGGAGAATCGGGGACGGGGAAGGGGTTCTTATACCCCTCCGAGTCCATCCCCACCCGAGTCTAGCCCAACGACCCACGACCCCCAAGGGAAAGGAAACAGAACTAAGAATACGCAATCTAACTAGGACACGGAGGCGTGGGAGGGAAGGGAGACCCCAAAGAAGCCCCGCTTACCCCGCTTACTTACCGGTCTTACTCAATCTAGTAATGATACTCCAAATAACGCCGAAGTGGCTCTTGCATTCCAGGCACAGTGATTAGATTTCGATTCGGATCATGAATGATCTTGATGGTTGAAAGAGATGAAGCTGTAATGAACCAAGTGCAGAAAGCTTTTGATGAGCTTGATCAACTTTGTCAATCTATCAAGAACTTTAGTGAGGATGGGATACGGACGGCGACGTATAGGGCTCCTGTGATTGATCATTTTCATCCCGCGGATTATTGCCAGAAGGGAGTTGCGGGATTGTCGAGGTTTTACTCGCATTGTCAATCTGAACGGGATTATGTGGAGGGCGTAAGCTTGCCCTTTCATCGATAGACTTGATAAAGGCTTATAGATAGATATTGCATTCGAGTGTTCCAGTGAAAGATTTCACGACCAACACGCCGAACCTATCGGCAGTATGGGACGAATTCGTCAACTCCCCCCGACCCCTCCTCTTGATTTCCCAAATGTTGGAAGTGGAAGGTCATGGGCAGGTGAAATTGGACGCGATCGTGGACGGCGGTAACGAGTGGATCAAAGTTAGCACGTGAGTTTGACTAATCTTGCATATGTGCTGATGAGTAGGATCAAGGAGGCTAGATTACTAGCTGAATTCCGAGAACAGGATTCATATATTAATTCAGATTATGATTCCGACTCTGACCTCGACGATACATCTCAGAACGATCGAGCTCCACCTACTCTTACCAATTCCCTCATCACCCAAGCGACATCTTTGATGAATGCAGCAAACGCATTCAAACGTCCGGCAAGCTTACCTCAACCTCGAATCCGATTTGTCCTGAATCGAATGGAAGATACGACATACGCCGAACCAAGGATCAATGAAACATTCCGGATGATAAGGGATATGGGCGTGGATCTCGTACTTGGGAAACAAAGTCGGGCGGAGGTAGTGGAACATGTGTATCAGGATCCTGTACCGGCTAGCAACATCTTGCTGGACCTTTCAGTCTTGGTCGCGCTATGTTGTGATTCCGCCCATCACCCATTACCGAAGAACGATTACGAATTGGAAGCACGTTTTAGAGCTATCTCACCTTCCTCCGCGGTCAAAGAAGGAGAGGAATCGGAATTATTACCCCACATCAACGTCACCCGAGATCTTCGCGATCAATTGAATTGGGAAATCCAACATTCATTAATTGATGAACTCCATACTCGAATCTCGAATGCTGCGGGGCAAGTACAATTCTGGGTCACGGAAGAGGTTAAAGGGAGATTACCGAATATTGTCGATACTATCGGCGGACCACGGGAGAAGGCAAGGGCAAAAGCTTTGTTTGGGGAATGGAATGGTGAGAGCGCCGAGGGATTGAATTTTTGGGAGAATAGTAGATGGGCAGGGAAGGTCCCTGCTTTGGGGGACATGAGACTCCGGATCCTTCCCACCGATCCTGAGGATGATACGTCTACAACGCCAGACATATCGACATTGAATATAAGCGACGAGCTACCATCATTCAACCAACGCTTAGTCCAAGCATGTACCAACCTCCTCTCACCCCCCTCCGGAACAATCACACCGCCAGCACCACTCCATCGCCAGAAATATCGTCGGTCGAAACATCATAAAGCCCAAGACGTTCCTACTAGTACAAGATTACCCTCTCAACATACCCTCAACTCATTTTCGGCGGGTGCATCAAGGGAATGGACTGTACTTACGAATAACAGGGGTGCGGTGGGGAAGGTAATGAGGGATATGGGCGTTAAAGAT
This sequence comes from Vishniacozyma victoriae, assembly GCA_017654735.1. Lineage (NCBI taxonomy): Eukaryota > Fungi > Basidiomycota > Tremellomycetes > Tremellales > Bulleribasidiaceae > Vishniacozyma > Vishniacozyma victoriae. The sequence continues at coordinate 624,166 of JADPYG010000090.1, forward strand.
GGATTACCGTTTGATGATGTTCCTGATCAGAAGGTGGTTATCTGGGTTGTTAACCCTTCGAGTCTTTCCGAGTGGAGGAGGTTGGAGGTAGAGGAGAGTGACCGAGCGTTGATCGCTTCGAGGGGTGATTGACGTATCTTGCCATGGGCCATTATCTCATTGTAATACATATCATAGCATGCATCATATCAATCTCAAACATATCAAAGTCGTGCAGTCTGCTTCCAAGCTTTATGAACGAAATCCTCCAAACCCTCCCATGTATCAGCAGGATGTTCAAGGAAAGGAAAGTGCCCTCCCTATGTGTCAGCCAATCCCAGCAAGGGATACATAACATACATCCTTATGTTCCCTTGACCAAACGAGGTTAACTTCCTTCTCGACCCACTTGATAGATGCTGCTCCCAGATCATGTGGGAAATGAGAATACCCAAATGGTTTAGTTGGTTTGGGTTTGGGTTCACCCATTTTAGCGCCCATAAACTGGTCGTCAGCCTCAATAAACCCAAGTCGAAACGGGGGTGACTTGAGCGAGGCGAGAGCATGGGAGTAGGCACGCAGAGAGAAAAATGTACTGACCTGTCTGTACGGATAAATCGAGGAGGGGTATGTATCGGTAAACCACCAAAGTGAGGTAAAAGCTAGGATAGTATCCATATCCAATCTCGGATGGGATACTAGTAATAGCTTCTCTCCATTCCTATCATCAGTACTTATTTCCATCTCTTCAGAGACAGAGTGGCATACCAGGACAACAACGACATTGGGCTACATCCCATGACCAGTCCCGCTGTGGACGGCTTCGTACCCTGCTCCATAGCATATGCGAATGGCATAACGCCTCCAAGTACATCTCTGGCTTTGGGCCCACCTTGCTTGACCATGTAGTCGAATTCGGGGGTTCCTTGGGGAGGAGACAGGATATATCGATTAGTAGCGTGAGTCACTATTATCAGCGTCTAGTAATTTTCGGGACGGAGCAACAGGGAACACGTACTTTTACACTCATCGAACAAGGTCGAGATGTGGTCGATGACTGTTCCTCCCACGTCCGATCCTTGGGCTATGTAGGATGTGAAACCCAGACCTTTCATCAATTCTCCATAACATTTTCCGATATCTTCCATTCCGAATTCCTTGTCTATAGGAGGTGCTGAAGAAAAGGCATATCCAGGTAGGGAGGGGATGATGAGGTGGTATCTGCTTGTCAGCTATCTGAGATCCCGCCTTCCAGCATGTGAGGTGGACGTACGGCAGATCTTTAGGTGAGTACTTTCCTCGGACGAGCTCTACAAGAGGCAGGAACTCCAAGAAACAGCTAGGCCATCCATTACAGAAGATGATTGGTACTGCATCTTCCCTCTCCGAGAATAGACCCATGAAATGAAGGATATGTTGATCACCATCAACTTTGATTTGAGCGGTATATTGCGGCTGCTCATTGATCCGCTTCTCGACCTTTCGCCTATTCCTCAGCTTCACCCATGACAGTAGGGAGTACATACCAGTCAAATCCCATCCATGCTTCTCTGGCTTCGATGAACCATTCCCTACTCACTCCGTAATCCTCGGGATTGGATTTTGAATTTTCAAAAGTCTCTTTAGGGATTCGAGTGTGTTTGAGAATGACTTTGAGATCGTCTAGGTCTTTTTGAGGGATCGATACTTCGAATGGCTTTACCTCGATGGTGGGTTTATTGGGTAGCTTGGTATACGGCTTGGACATCTTGAGTGAGTGGTCTGGTCAAGTATAATGAGTGAACGACTTTGTCAAACTAGAGGCTAGTAACCAGGACATGACGTCGATGACCGGTGGGCCGGTTAGTTTGACGGAGAAGCCGATGCATCAATTCACGTGCAGCTGTTTTACTTTCAACGGACAATTTCCTCTGATGTACTGTGAACACTTTGCTCGGATGTATCTTCTTTCCAGCTGGTCTCTGGCACTTAGCGAAGCGTAATCTACTGCCAGGAGCATGCCACTGCCCATGATCCAGTTGGTCCAAAGAGTCCGGTACCTAGTTTCAGTATAGTTAGTTACCCTGAACCCTGAGACCCGGGTTCCAGCTTTAACTAGGGCCAACTTTGATATTTCAATGTCTTGAACTTTATTTACCGTCACTCACTCATCACTCGTCGATCAATTACCCATCCATCCTATCATCCTTCTCGTTCTACTCTGAGAGTGGAATAACTCCATACCCCTCTTTTCCCCATTTGACAGGATCATCTGGGCCGATTCTTCGATCTCGACCTCACGCGACGCGACTCCGACTTGATGTCGTTACCGGCTTTTCTCGCTCCCGGCAGTCCGCCCCGTTCACCTCATGTCAATACCCACTCGAGCCAATCTTCATATTTCCGACTAGGACCCCAGACGGGTCGTTCCTCACCCCACTCGGTCCGACCAACACGGCGGGATTTATTGCTGGTCCTTATAACACTCTCATTCTCTTACCTCCTTTTCAGCTCGCCCTCTCCGGAAGCTCCCCTCGCACCACGCCCGGCGCCAGTAAGCTCAGAACACCCATCACGGTATAGATTACCAGACTGGTCACAATTATGGAAAACGAAACAAGGTCAGGCTCAGGCTTGTGATAGTCTAGAGATGCCAAGGGAGAGGAATTACGCAGAGAGCGTAAGGACGTATGGAATTAGTAGAGCGAGTTTAGCAGAGGGGCCTGATGCGCTTGATGATAGGCCAGGATGGGATGGAGGGGTGGAAGAAGCTGAGGATGATGAATTGGAGGGACTCTCGACTGTGATGACAGGGCATCAGGCGGGATGGACAATGTTTGAGAAGTTGTACATCTACAATGGGTCTTTCTATGTGGTCACGTGAGTCACCTACTAGCCAAGCATTGTTCTTGGCCGTGAGAGGAGTGAAGCTGATGGTAGGGATGAAAAAGCAGATTGGCCAGAATTACGTCTGATGACCTCGACCGGAGTTCCAGCTTCGAGCGCCCCGGGAAACGAACAGGCAAGGGAACCGAAAGGTGATGAGGTGAGCACAAACTTGGCTTCACGACAGACTGACGCTGACTTCAGATCCTATTCATCAAGCCATCCGAGGCTGTGAAGCTCTGGGGACCTAGAGTGCTAAGGTTGGACGGTATGACATGGCTCATCAACGATGGGCAATGTAAGTTCACTGTCACTGGACGTTAGAGACGTGGGCTGACATGACAGTCCTCGACCACTATTATCATTTCGCTGCTGAGCTATTGCTGGGTCTATGGAGGACGTATATGTCTCTGGATCAGGATATCTCAGCTACCGGCGCTACGAAACTAGCTGCTCCTCAGAGGATGTGGTTCCTACATCAAAACACTTCCGAGTGGTAAGTGACTCGTCGCATATGTCATACAGTACTGATATATAGGCGGGACAAACCACGATTCAACTCGGTCATCACATTCGCCCTTTTCCCCTCTACGTCCATGCTCTATCCTGAAGATTTCGCCGACCTGAAACGAGTCACATCCGAAGGTCAGCAAAAAGCATTCATGCTAGAACGAGCTATTCTCGCCGATCGATCAGCAGCTTTCAGAGGCCCATATACCGGTCCGACATCACGTACAGTCGCAAGCGCATTACAAGTCGGTACAACTTCAAGATGGTGGTGGGAACCATTACGTCGTCAAATGCTCAAATACGCTTCTGTACCTGATAGTATCATTAATCGGAATTTGGAAGGGTATGGAGCTATGGATCCATCTATCGGTGCTACGCCATTGCTTGCTGCTCCTGGAATTGAGGAGCTGGAACCGTTATCGCCTCAGGGGAGTTACAAGCCGCTTGTAACTTATATCTCGAGGCAGAGTAGTCGGAGGCGATTGACTCCTGCAGCTCACGCTGGGCTGGTCAAGGCACTAGAGGAGCGGGCTAAGAAGGTGGGATTTGAATTGTTGGTTATTGAAGCAGAGAAGTATAGTAAGGAGGAACAGATTGCTGTTGCTGCTAGGACCACTGTGAGTCCTCTTCTATCTTCTCTGGACATGAGCTGATCAGTAGATCATGCTGGGAGTACATGGGAACGGTCTGACCCATTTGATCTGGATGCCACCCACACCACGCAGTGCAGTCATTGAGATGTTCTTCAAAGGTGGTTTTGCACGAGATTGTAGGTTCGCTTCTTCGTTACTTTGACCACGTGCTGATGGTAGACCAATGGACAGCCCACGCCCTTGGCATACGCCATTATGGAGTTCAACATGATATCTCATTTACGGCACCTCATCTACCCGACGTCGCTTATCCTGAAGGATTCCAGGGAGAAGCTATCACCGTCGATGGAAAGACAGTCGCCGATATTATTGAAGATAGGCTGAGAGGTCTTGCGTGAGTCTTGGCAAGACTTCCACATCGAAGTAGGATCGCGTCGCGTTGTGAATCTCATACAACACCACATCAGTATATAACTAGACATACATAACATTTGGTTTCTTTCCGCTGGGACCTCGGGCTTCGGGCGAGAACATGCATCTTTTGGCAATTTCCACCTTACCCCGCACTTCTGATGGTACCTTGCTGCGCAATTGTGGCACACCCGCGATGCCCCATTTCGGGGGAAAGCACTACGTCATTACTCAGATTCAAAGCTTGGCGCTCTCTAGATCGAGCACTCTTGTAGGTGCAAGTGCGTTAATCCGATCGAATAATGCGCAAAAGAAGTGCCGCCAGCACACGCCAAGTAATTTGGAATGGCCCAATCTGGATAGACTTACTCATCTGAATGCTTTTACAAATTAGCCGGGATATTGCCCTGGTGCTAAGCTTCCATGCACGCGCCGTCACTCCGAAAATCCAGGCTCTGTGCTTGGTTAACAGCCCAAGGGTTTACCCCAGGGTACCTTCTTCCGAAGGAATCTCCAAAGGAAGGGGCGGCGTATGGGTTATGCGCAGTAATTGATTAGAGTTGGTTGAGACAACGATCGATCGGACGCGACTCATATATAAAACTGAAACATCCTCCCGTTCTGCCTTCTTCTTACAAATACCATTCTTCATATCCAACTTTACCTCTATCAACTCATATCATCATGAAATTCGCTCTAGCCGCTCTACCCCTCCTCTCTGTCGCTCTTGCGCAGAGCAGCGCTTCCTCCGCTGTCGCTTCGGCTTCCGAGGCCGTCTCTTCCGCTGCTGAATCCGCGACCGGCTCCAGTACCGCTTCTGGCGCCATGCCTTCGCAATCTGGTATGGCTGATTCCTCCTACCTCACCGCCGTTATCGGTGCATTGACGTGAGTCCTCCCTTCATCCACCAAGAACTAAGCTTATTCCAGTGCCAACAACTTGACTGCCCTCGCTGGCATCGCCGAAACCCTTGCCAACACCACCGAAGGTATGGCCCTCTTCAGCCAACTCGGCCAAGGAAACAAAACTGTCTTCGCTCCCAGTAACGAAGCGTTCTCTGCCGTCCCCGAGTCCGTCTCATCCAACACCACACTCCTTACCCAAATCCTATCTTACCACATTCTCAACAACTCATACACTCCCGATGGTGTGCAGGTCTCTCCAATGCACTCCATCGCTCGAACTCTGCTCAAGGGCGATCAGTACCAGCTACCCGGAGACCGATCCGCCCCTCTCGTCTTGACCCGAAACTCGTCCGACGCCGAGATGTTCCAGATCATCCAGTCTGACGAGATCACCGCCATGGGCCCTGTCGCTGCGGCCAACCTCCAGGTCTACATCATCGACGAGGTTTTGACTACCCCTCCTAACCTCAGCACCATCGCTACCGAGCTCACCCCTTCCCTCGCTGGTGTCATCCAGATGGCCAACCTACTTACCGCCCTCGAAATGACCCCCGGGTTGACCATCTTCGCTCCTAACGATGCTGCCATCGCCGCTGTCGCCAGCACTATCCAAACCTTGAATGAGACTACCGTCCAGACTATCCTCGCCAACCACGTCATCAACGGTACCGTAGCCTACTCCGACCGAATCACCGCCGAGAACTACACTTCAGCCGCTGGATCCCCCTTCACCTTCATGACCAACGACACCGGAACCTACGTCATGTCTGGAGATGCCACCGCCATGATCGTTGCGACCGATGCCGTCTACAACAAGGGTGTCATTCACGTAAGTCTAAGATTACATCTTATCAGTTCAATACTAACAACCAGGTCATTGATGCTGTCCTCGTCAACACCATGTCCAACCCCGGCGCCGCTGAATCCGCCGCCATGTCAGCTTCCTCAGTCGCTGCTACTCAGACCGAGGCTTCTGGACCCATGACCATGACTTCCGACCCTGCCGCCTCTGGCTCCTCGTCTGGTGGATCCGGCGCTGCCAACGCTGCTTCCAGGGCTGCCTGGAACTTCGGTGGTCTCGGACTCGGTTCCGTGATCGCTGCTGTTGGTGTTGTTCTTGGAGGTGGAGCTGTCTTGTTGTAGATAGCTTCATAAATAGTCCAACGAGCCGTTGCCTATAATTAAAAGAGGTGTTTTATGCAGTTGATTAATGTAGTCCATCCAGATATCGGGAATTTAGATTCAAGCCTCAGACCGGGGCCCTGAGTCTCGCGTATCGTGTCTCTCTGATCAGAACAGCTCTTGTCACCTGCAACCCGCACTCTGCTCCTCTTTGCTGCACATTGCTCCGGAATCAAAAGCACGGCTTTCGCGAATGAAAACCTGCGATATCTAAGGGGGTTGTGTACTTGGGGATAGTCTGTGTATGACCCTCGTTTCACTTATGTTTGCCTTTTCCTACTTTCCATTTTCTTCTCTCCACCTTTCTGTTCATCAAACGACCACACCTCAGCCAGCGCAATGGACAATATAAGAATGGACATGAAGCCTGAAGAGAGCGAAACCGAATCAGGAGAGAAAGAGATTGAGTCAAGTTCGAAGACAATGCTTATGCCTGTAAGTTGGCAGTCCCTTGTAGTAGCGGATATTGATACATTCCAGGTACCATTCGAGCGAGAGTTTCCTCTCGAGATACTCGACATGATCGTCTCATACGCCGATTGCCGTTCCCTCGCAGCTTGTTTACGAGTCTCGAAACAATTTTTCGACATGGCTGGCGAGAGACTGTATGGACGTATCGAGATTGATAGTGAGACCGATTGGGTATCTATCATGCAAGGTGTGGGGAGCGACGATACAAGGCTTGAAGGTAACATTGAGGGGGGGACGAGATCGGAAAAGACGGCACGGCCCATGGACATCAATTACAAGCAGATTCTACTCGAATACGTTCACACAATTGTGATAAGCCATCATTGTTGTGCTGGATTATCCTTGACAAGGGTGAAGAAGACCGCCAGGGTGATGACTGGACTGAAAAGGGCTATTCTGACTTCTTGGGCGTATTGTAACAACGGCGATCCTGGCGAGTGCCTATTTGCCGAAGAGCTTCAATTCGAATCGCTCACAATCCACGAGCGTAATCTCGATACACTATGTCCCGGCGATTCGGACTCGTTCGACCCAGTGCTCGACACAGTTAAGCATGCCACGCTCGTGATTTCCCCTACCATGGTATCTTTGAAAGACTACGGGCTCCGGTTGAACGGGCGAGATGAAGGACCACCTTTGAAACTCGAGAGCCTCAGGTTGATCTTTGCCCACAATAGGCTCGACGCGTATTGTGACCGAGACCGGCAACCCTCGGTCTCGGTGGAATCTCTTGTAGAGTCTGTTGCCCCGTGTCTCAAGTTGGGGAACTGGAAGATTGAGATCTACATCTTCAACGACTTCAACAGCAACCTCGACCTCGTCGACTTCCGAGACAAACTCAAGATCGAGGTCGACGACGCAATCAAAGCTCTACCAAAAAAGGAACGACCCAACTGGACGCCGGACTATCAAGTCTTTGGCTTGGAAGACTACTTCAATCATCCCGACATGTACCTCGAGCTTGATCATAAGTGGATGATGAGTTGGAAGAAGGAGCTTGATAGAAGGCAGAGGGCGCAGCGGGAAGAGGAGGAGCCGATCGGTGGAATCGAGGTCAGTCATTTCGCTGAATCACCTTGCGGAGATGTCTGACGTTTAGGCTGAGGCTAGGTTGGATAAAGAGGGTTCAGATGGACATGAAGCGCCGGATGAAGATTATGTTCCAGCTGCTACTTCCGGTGATGACGGCGGGGAGTCGCAAGAGGATCAGCAGATCACGAATTTTTCTCTCCCAGTATTTCAGTCAGGTTCATGAGATGTACGTAACGATGGAAACGATCACGGTCAGCTATGAGGTACGAGAGAATGACAAGATCACGAGGATGTTGGTCGCGAGTCGAGATTGCCGCCAAAATGGTCGAGTCCGCCAAGCCCTATGCTGAGATCCGACCGGTATCATTCGATAGTACCGCGACTACTAGGCACCCCGGCAAAGCTCTTGTTGCTCGCTGAAGTAGCTGTGCATGTTCCATCTGTGTGTCATGTACCCCATTTGTGCCTGTCTGTGCGTCTCAAGGTCTGTGCGCAATGAGAATGGAGTAAACTTTAACTATCTTCAATCACTCTTTCTTTTCCTTCCATCATTTCTCTTCCCTTTTCATTCTTCGCCTTATATATCATACTATCATGGACTTTGGAGACGGACTCAAGGAGGACTTTCCAGGGCAGTGGGATGCCATCATGAAAGCCGCCAGGGAGGAGCGATTGCAAAAGGACAGAGATAGGCCCATGCCCGTAAGTCTAGTCTATCCAGCGGAGTTGAACCCGCGACTGACTACTGCTAGCCTCCATTCAAGCGATCGTTCCCTGTGGAACTCCTCACCAAAATTATCGCCGAGGTCGACTTCTTCACTATCCCGACCTGCCTTCGAGTTTCCAAACAATTCTTTCACATCGCCGGCAAGAGGCTCTATATGGACATCGAAGTGGACGAGATGCAAGACCATGAAGCTATGATGATGGGGGCCGAGATCACCACTCTCAGGACCAAGAAGGGAGCAGAGGGAGAAGGGAAATCAAAAGGAAAAAAAGCAACTCCCGCGCCCAAAACCAACTTCAAACGACAATTACTCAAATACGTCCAGACTATTGTCGTTCGAGCGCACTACTGCCCCAAGGAAAAAGCGAAGCAGACCGCCTTGACCAAAGCAGCTCGAATGATGACTGGCCTCCAGCGAGTTATCTTGGTACCGGAAGCGGATTTCATGTTCACCGCCCCCTTGTGCGAAAAGGAGTCTGGTTGCCCACTCGTCGCTGGCCTCAAGAGCAAACACCTCACCCTCCACAATCTTCAAGTCGATGGCCTCGATGATGGGCCATTGGAACTCTTTACCACTGTTCTCGACAAAGCTCAACATGCCACTCTCATCATTCCACCAACCTCGTTCTATATTGGTGGTCGAGGGGGAACGTTAAATCACATGAGTGGTCGACCCGAAGATCTCGTCTACCCGACTCGACACTGCGAGAGCGTCAGGCTCATTGTGGGTATTTCTGAATCGGAGAACATGATGCTAGAATGCGATCACCCCGTCTCCTTGACCAAGATCGGGCCTCTTCAAGAATTCCTCGCTGCTTTCATCAATCTCAACTTCACCAAAATCGAGATTTACATCTTCAACAACTTCGACAACACTCTTGACTTGCCCACGTTCAGGCAGGAGCTTGCCACCAAAGTCAGCAAGCACTATGAAGATAGTATCAAGTATCTTACCGAAAGCAAGAGGCTCGAAACCAAACACTCCAACTGGTCCGCAAACTACCAAGTCTTTGGCTTGGAGGATTATTTTGCGACCCCCAAACTGCATTACGAAATCGACGATTATTGGATGATGGAATGGGAGCAAGAATTGCACGACAGGCAGCGAGCCAAATTTGAGGCCAGGAAGAAGGCTAGGGAAGAGCTGCTTGCTCGACTCGAGGCGGTCAGTGATTCTGCGGGCCCATCAGAGATGTCGAGTGCTGATGACCAGGAGATGCCCGATGGATCGCATCACGAAGAAGACCCGGTAGAGGACGAAAATGAAGCAGGTGTTGCCCATCCGGGGGAAGCGAAGGAGCAAAACAAGGAGGAGGAAGAAGGCGAAAGGGATGAAGAAGGGCGAGCAAACAAGAAGGCTAAGATCTAAAGTAGAGTTGTATCTGAAAATCTCACGCGAAATCATCACATAGGATTGTAGCTTGTATATAACGAAACGGATGACCTGAAATGATGAATGACCCTTATGAAACTCGCCTTGGCTCTATTGTCTTGAGATTCAGGCCAAGGAATCTTGAAAGCTTGAGCCCCGCTACCAAGACCATCCGGCGGCGACCAGATGAGGGTCATGGCGCCCAGGCCTACTGCGCATCTTACCCCACCTTCCGGACCCAAGCATCGGTCGCCGAGGTCCGCTGAGCAATGGGAGGAAGCGGTTCGAAAAGCATCCGAGGACCGTTTAATTCGTGATTCACAAGGGCAAGGTCGTCTTGGTATTTTCTTGGTATGACGCAAGATCATGCATGTCGAGCGTACCTTCGCGATCGATCCCTAGAGCGTGCATGAGTATATTAAGAGGGCACTCATGCATATAACCGTCTCTCTCCGACTTGATAGATTAAACAACAGTAAACGAAACCGAAAACGATCATGAGATTGACTAAATTTGCACTTCCCGCTTTGGCGGCTTTCGTTCCTGCTTTTGCCCAAGAGGGTGAAGGATCCGACTACGTTTCCAATGTCCTCGAGGCTCTCAAGTGAGTGATTAGTAGTTAAGATTAGCTAATGAGTAGTGGAGCGGGTCTCACTACTCTTGCTGGCGCCTTGACTGCTCTCGCTGCTACTCCTGCCGGTGAAGGTTTCCTCCAATTACTCGAACAGGGAAACAAAACAGTTTTCGCACCTTCCAATACCGCTTTTGAAGCTCTCGGTGTTGGTGCCCTTGACAACATCACTCTAGTCAGCGAATTATTGGCGTACCATATCTTCGATGAGGATGTTACCGACCTTACTATCGGTGTTTTACCCAACAACACCGCCGTCGAGACTTTACGAAGTGATGCTGCCGGTTTCGACCTGGATGTCACTTTACCATTAATCTTGACTCGATTATCGGAGGACGAAGATTCTTTCGTGATATACAACAACAATGATACCATTCCTGTTGAAGGTCCTACTGAAGTTGAGAATCTTCAAGTTTACATTATCGATACCGTCATTTCACTCCCTCCTACCTTGGACGAAGTTGTCGAGTCTTCTGGACTCACTAGTCTCGCTCCGTTACTTGAAGGATTGAACGGTACCGAGGGACCTATCACTCTCTTCGCTCCGAACAACGCTGCTTTTGAAGCTATCGCTTCTGACCTCGAGGGTCTCAGTGAGGAGGAGGTGACCGCAGTTTTAAGTAATCATGTCGTCAATGGAACGGTTCTTTCGCAGGATATCGTCGTAGAAGGAGATGTCAACGATGCGGCAACTCCACTCGCTGGACCTGCAATTTCAGTAACGACCAACGAAACTGGAACATTCATCACTTCTGGAGAAGCATCCGCTCAGGTGATCGGTACAGACTTCCTATTCGATGGTGGTGTTGTCCATGTAAGTCTTCTTGCTCGTCTAGGGAATGAGCTGATGATTAGATCATCGATAGTGTCCTAGTCAACGCTAGTCCAGAGGCGAATGAACCAGTCACCTCGACCCCAGGCACACCTTCTCCCACTAGCTCTGGTGGTGGTGGTGGTTCCGAAACTTCCAGCCCTGCTGAAACATCGGACGCTGGTAATCCCGCTGGAAAGGTTGAATTGAGCTTGGCCTTGACTCTCGGTGGATTGTTGGTGACCTTTGGAGCTGTTGCGGGTGGGGGATTACTAGTCTGATAAGTCACAACAGACAGCTGGGGAGCGTAGAGCAATAGTTTAGAATAGGAGAGATGATGAGGATGCAAGCTTGTCGCATTGCGCTATCGTGAAGGCTGTTATCTTGCTGCTTTGTATATAGCATCTGCTTTGCGTAAATGAAGCGGATGAATAAGAGAGTGAGAGACAACGGGCAGAAGGGTTAGCGACAAGAATGCCGTTGTTTACCGTCACATGTCGACTCCAAATGAATCAACTCCACTCATATCAAACAGCGTCCACGCTGATACCCCACGCCAGCTTCTAGGCCATCAGCAGGCGGACACAAATATAGAGGCACAATCACAAGCGATCCTGGTCTCCCTGGAAGCGAACGTAAACGCTTCAATCCGGACAAGCTCTGAACCGGTTAACCTCCTTATCTTGCTCTACGCTTCACTTCGCCTATGTGACTTTCTACAGGGATCATCTGGAGTTGGTAGTATTGGGTCGATACTGGTCCGCGAGAGGCTAGAGGGTGGGATTAGGCGACGGCTGGATGTTGAGATAGGAAGAATTATTGATAGCCTGGGACGGGGCGAAGTGGATGATGAGACTCTCTACGAGGCTTTATGGAGGAGGTGGGAAGTGGGTCAGGGGAAAGTATCTGGTAAGTCCTTGTTATAAGAGCGACAGATGCTAATTGCCTGCTCTTGATTTGATGATCAAACAGGATGAGGGACGGAGTCATCGATATCTATCACACCCGGTCATTGTACATTTCGTCCAACATCTGTACAATCATGGCCCAACGTCCATCCACCGCGAGTCTAAAGGGATTCTTAATATTCTTGAATCAGCCATTACCCCCAGGTACATTCATATTACTCCTTTGAAGGGCTATCTGACGGATAGACGAGCTCATATCCTTCATTTCGGTTCCTTCTTGTTACTTTGGGCCCTAACAATCGTATCCGCTATGAGGTCCAATACATGGGCCACCCGTACTTCACCTCATATCAACAAACACTCGGCGCTGGACATCATCTGGATGATCACCACCTCAGCTGCGATCATTCAGGTATTTCAGCATCCGGACCACAATCGAGTTGGTAGACACATTTTACTCCTCCCTTCCGCCTTATCCCTGATTACTTGCTGGACGACATATGGATTCACATTCCTAACCCTCTCCATTCCATTTCTTACCATCTCACTTATTCGACCTGAACCGCCATCGATCCCGTTCTTATTTCCCTCGCTACTGCCCCATTCGATCAGGTTATGGGATATAATCGTCGCTGGATTTACCGGCTGGGCATCACTTTGGCCAGTGATCATCGTACTGTGCGTGTTGTTCAGTGTCTCACTCAATGGCGATATCTTTCGAGGTTTCCTATATATCCCCACGAGACCGATCTCGGATCCGCCGGTCGAAGAAGGGGTAGCACCTTACGGTACTCGACTTGCGATCTTTGGAACTATCCTCATTCTGGTATATTTGGCGATATGTCTGTCGATCTCCAATATGGCTAGTCGAGCAGCTAGACATGCTCAGCGCTCGGAGAGCAGGGAGTCAGAACCGGAGACGCAGGCTAGGATCGGCTTGGTATTGGGGACGAGATGGCTTCTGGGAGATTTGGGTCAGGAGTCCGAATCAATGGAGGATGGGGCGGAGACTCGTCGAACTGATCCAGGTGGATGGGGTCATCCTCCTGTACCATTACCATTCAATCTACTGGTGGTACCCCTCGACCTCGTCATACTCGGGTTTGGTCTCGTTCGCTTCTTGTCACGGGAAAAAGATAAAGGGACTTTGGGGAGGATCATACATCGGATGAAATACTTCGTCGCTATCTTGATGATCGGCATCCCATGCTGGGTAATCAGTTTCGTTGTTTAGTATAGTATAGTCGCAAACGATAATTGTTGTTTAAGTTGTACTTTACATACGGTTGTACCAGGAATGCATTATGCTACACTATGACCATTATATGATATTCGCTCACTCGTCATCCTCCTCATCATGACCAGGGAAAGCACCTGGCATTCCCCTATTTTCGCCATTTCCCCCAGGCTGTGCTCCGAGCTGGAGCAACTATCTATCAGTACTGCTCGACATGGTAAGATGATGAGGTACCTGCTGCAACATATCATCCCTCTCTTGCTGTGGGACCTCTGCAAAAGCCCTTCCAGCCGTCAATTCCCTCCAAACAGCCGCTATACGTTCCTGCCACCCATCAGGGTGTTGTTCCATCAGTTCATTCAACCTTCCCAATGTCTCGCCCAAAATCCCTCCTCCACCTTGTACCTGCCCGCCCTGGCCCCTTCCTCTCGTGGGGAGACCATTGAAATATGATTGGTCGTATGTCGAGATGGCTGTTGTAGGTGGTAACGGATCGTATGCGTGAACTGGTTTATTCCTGATCATTGGCGGTAGGAAACCTGTCCAGGATGTTGACTCGGAGCAGACGACATGACGACATATGAATAGTGGTAAGGAGATTTGTTCATCTACTGGATCTCTTGGGATTGCGAGGAGTGATAGGACGTGTTCTCGATCGGATTTTGCTTGTGATGATTCCAATTGAGCGATGGCGGGGGAGAGTTGCGATTCGAAGAATTTAAGCATGGATGTTTCTTTCCATAATGCCTCGGAACGCGATACGTAGATGTGAGACAATAAGTGAACGGTATTGGTTGGTGATTCCCTGGCTGTCAGCTTGTGCGAAGATTCGGAGGAGCTATCTTACGTGTAGCCAGCTTCAATAGCGAACAGAGGATGTGACCTAGCGCCATCTGGCAAGTTTGCATTGATCTTGTCCGCCAGCAATGGTACGACCTGTGGGAAAGTCCAAATAGCAGCTTGCAGCGCTACCTCACTCGCCGAATGATCTTTACTCTTGGCCGCATTCTCCTTCTGCCTCAACGCCAATGCTTTTGCAAAAGCCATACCAGGTAATCCATCAAAAGCAACAGCAGCTTGATCTTCCTGTTCAAACATCGACAATAACCATTGACCGTTATTTGATTTGATGGCGAGGAAATCTAGCCAAAATGCAGCTCCGTGTGGATCACCTAGTGGGTCGAGAGAGAAGAGTAGTTTAGCGAAATTGAAGGCTGTTACCCAACATCCTCGACGACCTAGGTAGGAGATGATTCGGTGCAGGGCTGTGAACATTGGTCGGTTCTCTACGCGGTCAAAGTCGAGCCGAGATGCTCCTGTTGCGACGCTGAATGAGGGCATCAAACATCGGTCGAATGCGTACAATGCACGCTCGGCAAAATCGGATGCAGCTCCAATGTCTGGATTGTCAGCTAGATCACAGTCGAATTGAAAAGAGAGCTGACCAGATTGCAACCTGTGGACCTCGCTCATCTGTAACAGCGTATCGACGTGCCAAGGATATACCTGCAACAGCGCCATCAACTCATTGGGATCTGCGCATCAGCCTTACTCCACCCGGAGTAGCGGGGACATACCATGAGACCTAACAGCGCCCATGAACTGCCTCTCGACTTCCCTCCACTGACCAGAATGTTCAAACGTGAACCATTTTTCACCAGCCTGAACGACCTCATAACCCCTCCTTTCGTAACATTCCTGAATCTCTCCTTCATTCAATTCCCGCATACCAAGGCCAGCAAGTGATGTTGCGGGTGGGTAAGTCGGTTTGGGTTTTGAGATCGTATAACGGAGCTTGGAGGATGGACCACCTCTACGTTTGTTGGTACCTGCGTCGGCGGAAATCTGGAATTAGCTGCATTCCAAGGTGTTGTGTAGTCGGCTCACGACTTTTGAGCCGAAGAAACGACGTAATTCTGCGTCGGCGTCTAGGTTCTTTGGGTCGATAGACAGTAGGCTCCTACTCATCAGCATCGCTCTCGATGTCTTGATTTAAGCTCACCTAAACGCCATGAACCCCTTAGACTCGGATGGACCAGCAGTAGATGCCTTTGCCTGATCAGCTGTGGAAGTACCATATCTGTACAGTCAGCATAGTCTCCATCAGATGACGCTTGACTCACTTGATATCAAGTTCCGCCAAAGCTTTATCCACTTCATCCATCTCCTCGGGCTTGTGTCCTCCTTTACGTCCTTTTTTGGGTGTTGCTTTCGTTGTCTCTTCGTCCTCGTCTGTATCATCTTCTTGAAAAGCTACAGGAGCCTTCTTCTTCTTTCTCTTGTTCTTCTTCTTGCTCTGCTAATCAGAATCGATCACGTAAAATGAAGATACTTACCTTCTTACTAGCTACAGCTACTACTTCTTCCTCCTCTTCCTCTTCATCTTCATCATCTAGATCTGCAGTCTCGTCTCCTCCGAGCTATCTATCAGTTTGAGTTCGAAGTGTAGAAAATGACATACAGCAGCAAAAGCATTAACAGGCGCTTCACCCTCTACTACCTCTTCCTCCTCTTCTTCTTCGTCCTCTTCCTCTTCAACAGGGGCAGATTTCTCCGTAGCTACTCGGTCTTGTTCCGCCTTGAGCAGCTCCAGTTCCTCTGCCTCCCTTTGTTGTCTCTTATTTAGCCTCTTGCTCATGATCTTTAAGTATGGATTGCTGATTTCAGAAATGTATTCAAAGATGACGTCGAAGTAGATCGGGCGGATATCGCCGTTGAGGTAGAACATTCCCACGATATACCTGACGCGGTGGTATAATTGCCAGCCGTCTTCATCGGTCTTAAGATTCGGCGATAGACCGACTGCCACTCTTTCAGAATCGGGCATAACCGCGTCTCGGCATTGACCACGTGCAATCGGATCTGTTCGCCTGCATCCTGCATCAGGTCTTCATGCCCCTAAGGTAACGCTTTCTTGGATATCATCGACAAAAATGGCAGAACAGACTGAGAAGGCTTTCCAGAAGCAGCCCCTATTCCAGGCCACCAAGGCTCGAGGTATGTTCCTCCCATTCGAATGGTGAAGATAGGATCAAAACTGACTTAGTTCCCTTTTAATCAAAACCTTCGCCCGACACCTACATTGTATACGTTATGAAAACATCACCAACTATCATCCTCGCGTGTCGCTCTCGCTCTCACTCATGCTCATGATGGACTTGATTGGAATATATAGGAGGAAAGAAGGTCAACACCAAGACAAAGCGATGGTTTAAGGATGTTGGACTTGGATTCAGGACTCCTGCTGGTGAGTTTATTGGGATTATGGGATAAGCGGCTTGGCACCTGGCACAGTGATGGAGCGGATGGACGGCTATCATTCTGGGAAGATGAATGTGGGTGGAATGAGTGGAAGCGAGGATGCAGCCCGATGAGGAATGAAGGATGGAAGAATTGCTGGAGCAGGAGCCATGTCGCTTGATCCCATATCCACAGTCCACGGCCTCTCCGTAGGGTAGCACTAACAGTAACAGAGGCCATCAACGGTACCTACATCGACAAGAAGTGCCCCTTCACCGGCGAGGTCTCCATCCGAGGACGAATCCTAACTGGTGTCGTCCACTCTACCAAAATGACCAACACCATCATCATCCGACGAGAGTACCTACACTTGTGAGCCCTTTACTGTTGGAGATTAGGATTGGACTGATAATGTAGCATCCCTAAATACAAGCGATACGAGAAACGACACAAGAACCTCGCTGCTCACTGCTCTCCCGCTTTCCGAGTCGAGAACGGTGACACCGTCACTGTCGGTATGTCCCCCTCCTTAATCTAGCTAAGGACTCAACTGATAAACAGGCCAATGCCGACCTTTGTCTAAAACCGTCCGATTCAACGTCCTCCGAGTGTCGAAGAACAAGGCGGCTGCCAAGGCTTTCCAGAAGTTCTAAGGAGCTCTTGTAGCATTGGATGTATGCATCGGGCTTGTTGGATACTCGTGCGGTATCGTGTCATGTCAGTGGTCAACTAATAGGACTGATTCTGTTGGTGCTTGTGTTTCACTAATTCATTTGTGTATTATATCTACCACTAGCGGTTTATGCTTTTCTAATCAATCCAGTATCAAAGAACCAATACAACTCTTCATCCTACGCCTCCTGAATACTATCGACCGCCAGTCGCTCGGAATTGTACGGTCCATGATCCTGCAACAGCAACCTGGCAGATTGACCGAACCAAGCCCATATCTGGGTAGATAGGGAGCCGAGGTAGGATAATGAGGGATCTACATCTCAGCGTTAGCCTTGGCCAGGATCACTGGGCGGACACGTACCGATGTGCTTTGCCGTCAGAGGGACACTGTATCTTTCAAAGATCACAGTCTCTAAGCCCGGGACGAAAGCCACATGATCCTGGATTCTACTTCCCAGTAGAGGATCCAATCCTCGTTCTAACAATGCAGCCTGCAGAGCCTGCCTTCTCATCAGTCACTCGACTGCTTATGTGAGGACGACTGACATGTACCTTCTTGTCAGCTCTTTATAAATGCGGGCAGACACTCACTCCCACACTTCCGGACAGCGATCCTGAGGGGCTGCATCACCCGTGATGTAATCGATATAGTACTCTGGTTCCAGGAGGACTAAATATCCGCCAGGCTTTAAGACCCTTGCGCACTCAGTGATCAAAGGCGGGTAATCGCGTATCTAGCATCAGTCCTTGTGACGACCAGTGGACTCACTCCAAAACCGATATCCCGGATGTGGACGACATCGAAGCAATCATCTTCATATCCAAGGCCGTAGAGGATATCACGAATTTCGAATCTATCATCAGCGATGGTAAGGCATCCGGATGGAAGGACCTACGTGAGGTTGTGTGGTGGGTGCGATATGGGTGAATGGACCAGATCTAAACCTATCACCTATTTGTCAGGTTTGGACGAGGCGATTCGTACGTTGACATCTGGGTATGCTTGTGCTACGTCATATGCCCTTTCCATCAGTATTTACCTAGCGATCAAGATCGAAGTGGAGACGAACCATCTTCCAGTCCCGCATCCAACATCAAGGATATATTTCTGACCAATGTCGTCATCCGCGTTCAGGTAGTCTGTCACTTGTCCTATAGATTCAGCCTTGATGAGAGGAGAAAAGGATGAACTTGCCAGGTAGATTACCAATCATATGCTGATACACTTCGTGACAGCGTTCCAAGCGCTGACGTTAATGCAGATAGGACGCAGGTGACGGAGGAGATACCTCGAAATCTGGTGAATGAGATGGAACCTGCTAATCAGTCTTGGCTCTAGATGGATCTCGAACGACGTACTGGAAAGCAGTAGTCGTCTTGCTACTACCGTCAGCCACTCCTGACATCGACATACGACATACAAGTGATGAGAACAACTATTCCCTCACGTCAGCATGACCATCTACAAGTGAGCGGAACTCACTAGACCATCGTCCACTCTGATCGCTGATTCCCCATCTTCAAGACTACCCATATTGAGCTCTTGCCTAGGGGAATCAATAATCTTAGCGGCGGCCCATTCAGCACTTTATAAGTATCATCTCCCCCACTTGACTCAAGGTATAAGGTAATTTCAATATCAGCAAAAAGGCGCCGTTAATTGTAAAGCCACTCTTGGCGTGTTGAACACTCTCGGGGCGTTGTGTGTCCCGGTGACAAAATCATCCTAATTAGCAATTGAAGGATAGGACACGGTCCCCCAAAGGATCCCTTCAAGTACCTTTGGGCGCGGGTCAATGCACACTCTCGGGGCCTATGGCACACAATGACCGAGCGTCCGAGGTTTTAGGCTTTTGGGGTCTGTTCGCTTTCATCATTCTAAACTCAAAGGGGGTATGAGCGTAAGCGAGGTGGAGCTCGAGCCTGATGTAATTAGAAGCTATACTCTCAGTCTTTGAAGTCGTATCGTCATCAAGCACCGCACCGCGACGAAGGTTGATAGATGCACGTGGATAGAAAGAATAGAAGACTCGGCCGGAACATGGGTTAACCGGAAGGTCCGGGCATGGTTTGATCGCGTAACACTGACGCGATGCTGAGTGGGGGTTGGAGATACCTTTGTCAATACCATCGCAGATACAAGCGAACAAGTGATCAAGTACCAAGCTCAATTATTCAATCAAGATGGAAACGATGTTAAGTATGATGGGCGGCATGAGTGGAATGTCATGGGCAGAACA
Organism: Vishniacozyma victoriae; assembly: GCA_017654735.1. NCBI lineage: Eukaryota > Fungi > Basidiomycota > Tremellomycetes > Tremellales > Bulleribasidiaceae > Vishniacozyma > Vishniacozyma victoriae. The sequence continues at coordinate 643,955 of JADPYG010000090.1, forward strand.
GACTGGTGGGGAGAATCAACACCATTGGAATGGAGTACTGGATAGTGTCTTGGATGCAGTTGGGCATACACCGCTTATACATCTCAAAAGGATACAGCAAGAGGAAGGATTCAAGTGTAATCTGTGTAAGTTGATCGTCTGGAGATGGAATTTAGCTGATGACAAGTGGCGAAATGCGAGTACTTTTCTGCTGGAGGATCTGTCAAGGATAGGATCGCAAAGGTGGGTCATACTCACGAGTCATGGTACAATGGCTGACATAGAAGAGAATGGTAGAGGAAGCAGAGAAAGATGGGACGTTGATACCAGGGAAGAGTATCGTGATCGAGCCAACGAGTGAGTCCGACAAAAGTACGACAGCTGACAAGTAGGCGGCAACACAGGTTCGAATCGCTTTTCCCACGAGAGCTACGCTGATATCAGGTATCGGACTAGCTATGGCATGTGCCCTCAAAGGATACGCTTGTATAATCACACTGCCCGCCAAGATGAGTTTGGAGAAGGAGGTCATGTTACGCGCACTGGGCGCTGAGATCGTCAGGACACCGTGAGCTACCAGGTACTCGATGCGTGAGATAGCTAACGAAACAGTACTGAAGCTGCGTATGTCGTCTGAAGGGAATGGGGGTTGAAGTGCTGATGTGCAGGTGGGATAGCCCAGAAAGTCATATTGGCGTCGCCAAATCTCTACGCGATTCCATACCGAACGCAGTAATCCTCGACCAGTACGCCAACCCCAATAACCCACTTGCACATTACCACAGCACCTACGGAGAGATTATGGTAAGTCGCCATTTCTGACGAGTACTACAATTTACGAGGTAGCACGCTCTTAAGACCTCGAGCCTGAGACGAAAAGATATCGCAGCTCTGTTCGCTGGAGCTGGGACGGGTGGGACGATCACTGGATTATCAAGAGCTATGCGGGATGCTGAGAAGGACGGGGCGAGGAGAGCGCAGGTGGTAGCTATCGATCCTATCGGGTCGATTCTTGGAGGTGGAGAACCAGGGAACTATGAGGTCGAGGGAATCGGATATGTGAGCAGCTTGACTTCCGCATCGGTCTCGATAGCTGACATGAAGGATTTCTTCCCTGAAGTACTAGATCCTAATCCACCAACAATAGATCACTGGATCAAGACGGATGATGAGGAATCATTCAAAGCGATGAAACGGTTAATGTGAGTCAACGACCCCCTCGCCGAGACTGATTCCAGTCGCACAGAAGGCATGTTCGTAGGCGGATCATCAGGATCAGCACTCTCGGGCGCACTTCGCCACCTCCATTCTACCGAAGGGCAAACCATCGCTCAAGATCAGAATGCAAATGTAGTAATCCTCTTTCCAGATGGAGTACGGAATTACATGTCGAAACCTTGGTTTGTCGAGAATGCTTCTAGCCCAGAAGGAGAAGGATTGAGGAGTCAGATTAAGGATATCATTGGACGGGATTTAGGAGATGTCAAGAGTGTGGTCAAAGAGGCGAAACGGAATGGAAAAGTACTTGAGAATGGAGATAGTGTTAGTGTAAACGGTGAATGAAGGTGCCAAGTGTTGGCTGGAGTAGATCTGACTAAACTGTCGATCGGATCAGGATGTATTTGTAGTCTCGTTATGGTAACGGATATTTAGTACTCCACGACCCTTGCTCCCCTTGGACCCCTCTGTGGCTGCCGGCATACTCAGATCAGGTGATCGACTCTAAGTGACGATACACCGAGTGGCACTGACGTCACCCCCGCGGGTCATATCTGATTCCAGTGCAATTTAGAGTTTGTCCTACAAGTTTGATCCTGGTCTGATTCTTTCGAGGGGGCGACTCGTCCCATTGCGCTATTTGTTACAATATTGCTCAACTGTATTATCAAATCAACACGACTGTCCATCTATCGATTCATAGACACATTTGGTGAAAACACACGCACAGAGTCCAGACAATCCACTTTAAATACGCCACCAATAACCCCGGGCATCGCTTCTCATCCCCGAAGGCCCCCTTTTGATCCCACTAGTTCGGTTCCTCGATCTTTCGTATTATTCATCAAACGTCTTACTATCTATTATGCGCGTTGTGAACGATACTCTATCTCCTTCAACCCATTCAACCCAAATGGACGGACCCCCTCAGTGGGCACCTCATACGCCATACCATCCCGGAAACACTGTTTGGTGTGCAGGGACTTTCTGGCGTTGTGAAACATCACACACGAGTGGACAGGGATTGAATGGAGCTGTGCGTGTTTCCTCTTTGTTCCTGACTACCTCCCTAGTCTAATAATTAATTGACATCTAGCCTACAAACACATTACACCTTTGGACACCTCTTTCTTCAAACGGCTATTACCCTCAACAAGCTCAATCGTCATCCAGCAGTCAATATTCAATAAGACAGGACCCTAAAATCCTCTCACCGACACCTAGGCCTATGCCTTCCAAACCACCTCAGACGGGATTGGAGGAATCGCAAAGATCAGATTCGTGCGATTCGGCATCTTCCGACGAAACGGTCACTGGGAAAGGCAGGGGCAGGATGGATTTCTTCACCGAGAGAGCAGAAGAATCATTGAGATATCATATCATGAAGGAGGATGGGGAGAAGAGTGTGAATGTAGAGGAATTAGAGATGGAGGTTAGAGGAAAGAAGATTTGGAGAGTGGGTGGCGTGGGAATGTGGGCTTACTCGATGGATCCGGTTGAAGAGAGGGTCAAGAGTGGGCTTTGGAAGAAATTGAGTCAGGCTCATGGGAGAGAGGATTGGTTGGCTGCTGCTAGGGCTCGGACTGCTTTCTATTCTGGAAGTGAGTCGCCCATGGCGATCAGTATCACGTAGTGCTGATATATCAGATTCTCGTACAAAGCCGTTGATTCAATGGAAGCTCGTCGAGAGGGGACAGGATTCTCCCCCGGATGCACTGGCGATCGGACACGAGACCGATGGTCAGCTCCTCTACGCCGCTCGAGCATGGTTCAATGGCGGTGTACATCTTGGAAAGTGAGTATGCCCCCCTACTGCAAGGTCACGGCTGACGAGATAGGGCTGCATCGAGAGGGAATCGGAATGCATCGTTGTCGTGGGGAGGAGTCGAGCATTTGATCGATACATACGAGATCCTATGTGGAGCGCCAGATCCGAATTTGCTCAAGTGGATGACATTCCGTCATGGTGAGAAATGCTCGGTACAGGGCTGGATACCGGTTGAGGGAGGGAGAGAGTCGGCCGGTGAGGCGCTTTTGATAGCTAAAGGCTCGTACGAGAGGTAAGTCCTTCCCCTGTTTTGTGGCCTAAGCTGATATCGTAGTGGTCAACACCCAGGCAGTAAGCTAGCAGACCCATAAATTTGGATTAACAGCTGACAGTCAGAATGCCTAATTGGGGACGATCACGCATGTGTCGGATGGGGAGGTGGCGAGGTCTGGGTTCGACCATTCGAGGTACTCGCCTATTCGAACCCGAACCGACGATGATCGCTCTGAATATATTATCGCCTCCGAGATACGCTACGATACGCTTCATCGCGTCATACATGTACGCATATTCCTATAAAGACTCCGACTCGACTCGAATGGCACACATTCAATATACTGTATCCATAACCTGCAGAAACACGGAGAGGGAAAAGTAGCATACATGATGTTTCTAGAGATCCACTCCTTTGGAGGAGTACTGTACATCATTGTACTCGTAAGTTACGATATAATATCATATGCAGTCCATACTGCCTGCCTGAAGTACTGGAAATTATGACTCGACGTCACCTGGGTCCTTTCTCTCCCACCTATCGACGGAATGAGCGACTTTCTTCCCACAAGTGCCGATCCTTCAAGGAATGCAGATCCTGCAAATAAAGACCGAAAGCCCCCTCAAAGGGTCCTTCCGCTACCTCCCTAAATCCCCTGCTTGAACCAAGATACATCCTTTATCTCCTTTGTGAATAAGGGGACAAAGGTTAGATTGATGATAATCGCCATTTCGACGGGATGACAAGGTCCTCCTTTTGCTACGTTGAATCTATCTCTTTCTACTTTATCCTCTCGTCTTACTCATCTTGTTAACATACCTTGGACTCGGTTGATTGATAAAACACATCATCTCATGTCGGATCATCAATTGGTTTAAGCTTCTTTCACTATTCCATATCGGATCAACGACGTCCTCTCTTGGTGACAGTAAGTAACCAGATTGACGATCAGCATCATATATCTCGATCGATCATAGACGAGATGTGTGAGATCCGACCACCGGTTACTTTGTGGGGTACAACCCAAATCAAAACCTTCACTACTTTCTTTACGACCATATCCGACCAAGTATCCACAATCACTAAAGAAACTATCGTGACGGATGTCATTCCTGTCCAAACTCGTTCGTACCCGTGTACCAGTACCACTCCTTCCCCCTCTTCAACCCCTACTCCATCTCCCTCTTCCGAGCCTACACCTAAACCCCAACCTCAACCTCAACCTCAATCCTCGACGGAGGTTGAGATTACCACCAGTCGAGCACCTGTATCTTCACCCTCGCCATCAGCCGAGAGTTCAAGGGTCTCGGCGGGAGACACGGATTCTCTGACGGTCGACCTTTCGCCTAGTCGAACCCTTTCCACGATAACCACGACTAGGGGCACATCTGCACCCATCATCCTGCAAACTGAGGAACCTTCCCCTACACCCACCGATGACCCTACCGCGATAAACGAAGGCGATACCGAACCTATTTTATCCGCTTCTTCCCTTTTTACCGATGCCGATCACCCCGACTCTACAGCTGGCGCCGCTCTCGCCTCTTCTTCCGGTACTCAAACCGCGCTTCCGATCGGAGCTATTGTTGGGATCGTCCTCGCCGCTTTACTGGTACTTTCCTTACTTGGTTTCTTCATCTGGACAAGGAAGAATAAGAAGGATCGAGATGCCGAGGGTGATGGAGATCCATATTGGGAGAGAAGATTCCAACAGTTGGAGAGTGTTCAATCACAATCCAAACCTAGGTTCGATACTGTCCAAAGTCCTGATGATGATGAGGGTACATGGCGACGACATGTATGTCGTTCCTCTCATTGTATTAGTGTACTAATAATCAGTTAACACTGAACTTGGGTTCCTACCATCCCGTCATTGCTCGACCCGCTTCCCGTCTATCGCAGATCTCTTCATTCTTCGGTCAGAGTCAACAAAGTCAAATCCATACTTCTCCCCTGAACCGTCGACTCAGCCTCGTCAACGAGACTCAATCTCAAGAAGAAATCGATTTCTCTCAACCATTAGCTGATAAATGGAGTCTCAATACTCCCACCAACGCCAACCATGGTCAAGGTCAAAACAGACCAGCATCATCCAAAAGTAACAGATCAAGAATCGGATCACGTAAATCAAATTCCGATTCTGAAAAGCTTACAGAGAGAAGAAGCTCAGCATGGCCATTTAGCGCTATTGCTGCTGCTCTCTCTGGGAATAAAGCGAGAGTGGAGGGTGGTCATAGGAATGAGCCGATTGAAGGTAGGAGAGGGATGGAATGGATCAGGACTATCGTTAGTTCCGATAGTGGATCTGGGTTCAATCACGATTCTAATCGAGATCCTTCAAGTTCCAACAGAGGACTCCCGCCACCCCCTAGAAGAGGAGTATCACCAATGGCGCTCAATAATCTTCAAACAACCACTCGAGGCCTCCAACCCCATCACCATAGTCAGGACGGTATTCATTCCCCAAACCCAATCTCACCAGATCTAGTGTCCCCAAACCCACCTCCTTCCTATGTGACTCAATCAGAATCGGATGGGGGCACATTATCCCCCCAGACCGAGGGTTCAAGTCCAAGACAATTAGCTCCTTCAAATTCACTTCGTCGAAAACGAGTGAACAAGGGTCTAGCAGTCCCTGACTTAGCTTTGGCGAGAGATGCAATATCACCTTCGTTATGGGTCGATGAAGATACTTTGGATCGACTTGAAGATCGACATCAACTCCCTCCTCTTCCAATGACTTCTGTAGCGCCATTGGCTATTTCGAAACGAAATCCTGTACCGCCCCCTCTTCCTGCTTTACCCAAAACAGGTCCTTCGGCATTCGCATATAATCCGGATCTCGTTTCCAGATTCTCCCCGGATTCATCGCGGGCATCATTCGCGACGACTCATGATGGACGTCAATCAGTACCAGCCCCTCCTGTACCTGAGCGAGATCTCCATACATACAAGGTGGAGGATGTGCCACCCAGTCGAAGAGAGACGGATGGAGATAGTATTGCGACGAGGCGATATGATCGATCAGCAGTTACTCCTCAATTACCCACATTAGCCACTTCTAATGCGGATGCCTTCAGGCAGGAAATGGCGGAGATCTCAGCGTCAACAGGGGAAGACAGGGAGGAAAGGGTTATTTCGTTTCATGGTGGTAGAAAGTAGGGATTAGTTGGAAGAAGGTACCTGGCGTACTTTCTTGATATAGTCAAAAGAATAGTTATACATACAATACATAAAGCGTAATATGTCGTTTCATGGTTTAATCCTGGAATTCAGCGCTTGAAGAGATCCTCTCTGTTCCTTGGATTGTCGAGGTAGTCGAGCGGACGAGTTTTACAAGCTAGTTGATCCCGCTTATCAGACGAGACGAGCAATTTGGAGAATGCTTTTCCAACAGCGTCCTCATCCTATCTCATCAGCTGATTGTATGCCATCGATGCCAAGAAACGTACATCTCCATACTTCCAAGCATAATTCACCCATGGATCTTCCTCCTCTTCTCGGGCCATTGACCACATTTTCTCCCTAAATTGTTTCAAAGATCCACTACCATCGTTCTCCTCCTCGCCCTACTTGTTAGTTCTGTCAACTGTCAGCAAATTGGCGTGCTTACCTTCTTAGCTCGATTGGGCATTGCTAATTGATTGATACCGCCCGGTTTCGGTTTCTTGTCTTCTGCCTCGTCTCCCTTTTTCCTCATTCGATTTCTCTGTTTCTCGTCAAAATCGTCCAGGTAGCCTAGAGATGCCCTGAATTGCTGGACCTTTGTGACTGGGTGAAGATATAGCGCACCTACTCGTCAATCTTCGATTCTGTGACAGAGAGAGAGAGAGAAGCACACACCATCCTGTATAATGCCAGAGTAATAGCCAGTCTCATTGGGTATAGGTTCAGACTTCAACCTCATTTTCTCTCCCCAATGTTTCTCCTTCTTCTTCCCTTTACTCTTGTCCTTTTCCTTATCACTCCTACCACCAAATCCATATCCCCCAACAACACCCGAATCATCTTCATTGATATCCCTTACAAAACCCAATTCCTCAGCACGTTCCCTTCGCCAATAATTCAAATCCTCATCAACAGGCATTTCCACTTCAACCCTCCCAACCCCCTCCTTCACTCTTGTCGTGATAAATTTGTTTCTAGCCTGAGCGTATTTGGGAGGAACAAGCGTCTCTGTCCGTAATGGGTATTGAAATAGATTAAGAGTAGGGAAAAGGTGAGGAGAGAGGTAGACTGGTAATTTCGCAATAACCTCGTCGTCATCATCATCACTATCCTCTGGTGGGAAATTTCGACTCCGTAAAGAAGGCATGGGTGGTGATGGTGCTCGAGGTTCCTCCTGTGGGGCCATGTAGGTCGTAGACGGTCCTGGGACATCATCGTTCTGAGCCTGATCAGCCATTAAATGGTCGCCTAGTCCATCTGTTCCATCGGGCTTCGGATCGATAGAATCCGCCTCAATTGCGATTCCAGGGGATCCGGGAGCAGCATCAGGCTCTGGATTCCCAGCTGCTGATGTTGTATGTGTTGACATTTCGGTATACAACAGAGTGAAATGTAAGGTTCTACCAAAATTCAGTTGATTGGCAGATAGGCGCCAAGTGAGTTACTGTATCATTCCCGCGCCTACATGACGATCACTTCCTTACAACCCAGTGTCCTATCTTGTCTGGTGTTTCACTTACCAATCCTATCAGCTCGGATACCAGATATGTCAGGGGAGAATGGACTGATACCCCGCCCAGGACCAGCGCCTCGAGTGTCCGAAGGTCCAAAGATCGGTTCAAGGTCGTTGTATAGACAACAAGTCTTGGATGTAAGTCTACCTCGCCGCCCGACTTGGATCCCTGCTGACGAGAACAGGAAGATACATATACAGAAGCACTCTCCCATATCATTACTCGTGATTTCTTTCCAAATCTACCTCAAATACACGCTACAAACGACTACCTTACCGCTTTAACGAATAACGACCCCGAACTCCTCTCCGCGTCCATTAGGAAACTATCAGCTCTAGCACAAAAGAAGGGACCTGGGAGTAAAGATGATGATGGCAGATCAGCCAGGCGAGCAGAGCTTGAAAACTTTGGAACGCCATATATCTCCAAACCGGGCGGACCGAGCCGACCAGCAAGAACACCACTAGGAGCAAGAGGATGGGATACACCAGCCGATATCGAGCGTGATCGGGAAGAATACGATGAACTGGATGGTGAATACGGAGAACTGGCTGGAGCAGGGCCATCACGTCCAAAGGGAAAGAAGAGGAAGATACAGAGACCGGTCGTAAGGGATGACCTGAGCTTAGATACGTTTCAACGGAATTACACTTCTGAGGATAACGCTTCATTCGTACAAATCGTCCAGGAGGATAACGAACATCGACGAGGGGAAGTGGCTTGGGCTTGGGAAGCTGAGCAGAAAGCTGAACAGAGGAAATTAGAGGGTGAAGAGAGGAGAAAGATGATTCTGGATGCAGCGACAAGTGGGAGGTGGCGCGTGGATGCGAACGGAAAGAGATTGATCGGGGGTTTGGCTGAGGGAGGGAGGGATAGGTCCGAGGGAGAGGTATGGAAGAATGAGATGAAATTGATTGCTGGGCCCTCGGCCGAAGGTGGGATTGAAGGTTCAGGCGAAACGTCAGCTTCGGCTCTAGTCCAGCATTCCTCGAGTACGACTTCAGGTGCATTAGTCCTCGCTAGCGATAAACGACCGGCCGACTCTGTAGTGGAACAAGCACTACCGGAAGAGCATCCCCTCAACAAGGCACTTGTAGCAGCCGGGCTACCTGGGACGGCTTTAGTGTCGGTCGAAGATGGACAAATCGTACCCCGCCGTGAGGTTGTCAGTGGGGAAGGGGAGGGTAGGGGTAGAGGGCAATTGGAAAGGGCTAAGCGGGACGAAATTGAGAAAGCGGTCCTTGGGAATGAACGGGAAGAATATCTGCCTCTTTCAGGAAGTGGTGGTGATCAATGGGGTTACAAGGTAGATTACATTCTTCTTCTTGACAATTGACATTCCGCTGACAATTTAGACCCGAAACAACTTCTTCTTCCCCGCTGATGCAAACACTGCGCCTTATCCCACCGGTACCGCCCCAAAACCAATTGGCAGATCCGCCCCACCCACCATCTCACACGCCGCAACGCGCTTACCTGATGAAGACGAAGTTCGCCCATCAGGTCTAAGGGCCGGAACCACATCCTCCCGTCGTGGATCATCCCCGGCTCGAAGTCTCATCGACGCAGCTGTAAAAGGTACACCCTACCGACCCAACAACGACGAAGGACCATCAATTGGAAACTACCCTTTAGTACCCAACGACCCATCCCCATCGCCACAGGAACTACCATCCCTCTTGACTTGGGGAACACTCGCTTCAACCCCGCGAGCATTAGATGGCGGGGACGATCCACTTGATACTTCTCGACCATCGTTCAAATTACCAGAAAACAAACGACGGGATGAGCTGGGTCGGAAATTGGGTAATAGAGCTAGTAAAGCCATCAACGAGCGTGCGAGAGCATATACGCCTCAACGAGCTTCAGGATCTTCTGCTTTATCCGCAGCACTTAGGTCGGCGGCTGATCGAACGACAAGAAACAGAGGCGATAAGACACCAGGGAAAATGTTACCCCCGTCCACTCCGAGGGCTGATACACTTACACCGGCTGCTAGGCAATTATTGCAGCGCAGTATGGGGTTGAGTGGTCGTGCAGGATTAGGGACAGCTGGGAGGAACAGAGGAGCAGTCATGGAGAAAGGTCAAGGTTGGTCTGGTGGAAGTGGAAAAGCAGACTTGAGCAAGATGCACTGGACACCTAGTCCAGCGCATAGGAAGTGAGGGTGAGGTTGTATCTTCAATATTGTACATCATCCATAGCAAATTGTATCTACAATATCTACCCATGTTTCTTACACCCTACCGCTTTGGCACTATACCCTACCCTCCCTCATCCTACCCCTGTGCCCGAGCGAAATTCGGTAGTCGGTCTCAACAGGCTCGCCATTCTGCCAAGGTGTCCAGCTGGTCGACATACCTCGTCCTTCTACTCGGGGGTAAGGCGTATCAGTATCGGCTTGAATATGTCCTCCCCCAGGTTCTACCATCAGCTCACTCCAATCAGTACAATAAGGGGACTTACTACCATCGTACCTGGCTCGAGGCACATTGCTTGAATCACCCCACATTGATCCAGTACCAGTCTGGGCATATTGGCCTGAACCACTCACAGAGCCAGAAGGCATGTAAGCCTCACTTTGACCTTTGAGGCTGGTATGGGCGGAAGCGGGAGAGATATTACTTCGAGGGGCTTGAGAGGGGGAGGTGACGGTAGGCTGCATACCAGCGGGGAGGTATCCGACTGGTGGTCCAGCGAGTTCTAGTCATCAGCTTGGGCACGGCGAAGTCACCTAGCTCACCTCTGCCTTCGAGATAACCATAATGACCCATTCGACCTCTCTTCATCTGAGAGCTATCGAACGGTTTCAGCTCGTTGCCTTGAGAGTCAAGTTGTCCTGAACCGCCACCCATCGATGCGGCTCCTTGTCCCTGACCTTGAGCTTGGAATTGATTCGGCATCATTTGTTGCTGTTGTTGTTGTTGCATCATATAAGGATTCATTCCCATTTGTCCCATTCCATCCATCTGACCCATTCCGCCCATACCCATACCTCCGTTACCCATTGGATAACCCATTTGTTGAGGATAGCCCATCATCGATTGACTGTTTGGGCAAGGCGGCGGTACCGAAGAAGGAATACAAGCGATTGAAGGAGGTGCGAAAGGCATGATTTGAGTGGGAGCACGAGATCGAGGTGATAGAGGAGGCGGAGGCGGAGGAGTCCGAGGATGAGAGGAAGATTTGACAGAAGGTGGTCGAGGAGAATGTTGATGTGTTAGCGAGGTTGATCGAGCAGGCGATTGGGATGGGTGTCGATGGTGATGATCGGGCGTGTTGTATGATTGGGATCGAGGTGGATTAGGTGGTCGTCGAGGTGAATGCGAATGAGAGTGGGATTGAGAGTGAGAGTGAGAGTGAGAAGGCGAGTGGTGCGGAGGTTTCGGGGAGATAGAGTGGTGTTGATGTACATGATGATGTTGTCCAGAGGGATGAGATTGAGTAGGGGAGTTGGCGTGTGACATACAGAGAAACAGAAAGCGTCAGCGATATGCTCTCAGTAAAAGGACATGAACGAGGTATGGAAAGGTAAAAGAACACGTTTGGTGGGTGGGGATCTGGATATAAGGTATCTTCATAGGATCCATTGATCACTGGGCACAGGCTTGAGGTGTTGTTGAACGGATGTGTTGTGAGTGAAAGGATAGGGAGTTACAAGGGGCTCAATGGAAAGTCTCGACGAACCCGGATTGCCCCATGGCGCCCATGCCCATACCCATTCCTCCCATACCAGCCATTGGTCCCATGGCCCCCATCCCACCAGCGTTCATACCAGCCATCATGTGACTCGTCTGCTGAGGGTTCCCAAACGCCATACCACGACTCATAGACCCCATCCCACCCATTCCACCACCAGGACCCATGGCTCCCCCGCCCGTCATACTCCCAACTCCGCCCATGCCCATAGCTCCCATTTGGCCTCCCATCATAGACATGTGTCCCATACCTTGACCGCTTCCACCCATATCATGCCCGCCGCCACCTAGGCCAAAGCCAATCCCACCATAAGGTGTAGGCTGTTGATATGCGCCAGCGCCAGCCTCGTACCCTTGCCGCATGGAACTTTGGTTCATAGGAGAGTGATTGTACATGGTGACCATATGTTTTGTTGAAAGAGTAGGGAGTGGATAGAACAAAGACGAGATGGGATTATACGATCCTCGAGACAATCTCTCCTCAAGTACTCGAAAAGGTACAAGGCTCATGGTAGAAACAAAGGAACCCGGATCCGGAGCTGATCCTTTCACTCCACTGAAAGGAAGTCACTTACGGACCGTGCAGATCTTCCGCAAACGGATCCATGCCTTTGACCGCGGCATTCCCGTCCGCGCCACTAGGGGTATCTTCGAAATGGACCTTCCTGCACAGGTCAGTTCAGAACTCATCTAAATGAGGTTGACTTACGAAACACGTTCAGCTTGGGCTTCACCGCCTTGTTCATAGGCCGATGGGTTGTATGGAGCGCCATACCATGTATTGCTTGGATTCCAATATTGGTACATGGCCGGATCGATGTTGTAGCCATAAGAAGGGTCGTAAGGGTACGGGTACTGGTATTGCCAAGCTGTCATCGGATCCATTCCAGGTGGTAAGGCGTATGGGTTCGTCTGTGATGGATCTTGACCATGCATGTACTGAGCATGCATGTTGTCCATACTCGGCTGGGACGATAGGTTCCCATTTCGATAGTGTTGTGGCTCGCCGAGATAAGCGGGGTCATGCGAACCCTCTGGCATCGCAGCTTGACCAGGTGGAACCATACTGACAGGAGTGACCAATACCGATTCGCGAGTTGGTCGTTGAGCGTCCGGGTCGGCATGAACGAGAATCGGGATCGGAGCGGGAGCTTGGATGGGTTGTGGTGCCGATACCGGAGCTCTGTTCGGTTGACGTACTTGTCGCGGAATCGACGCTGGAATCTGCATAGCCATCGTCGAGCTCTCTCCCATTGTATCGAGAGCAGCCGGTCGAGCAGGTACCCTTCCCTTCGCAACCCAGTCTTTGGTACTATAATCATGTGGATGTCCAACTCCCGATTCTCTCTCTTCCTTCTTGGCCAGCCATTCCTCATACTCCGCTTGAGCTTTCTGTAGTTTCTCATCGGTGAATCTTGACTTCCCGCTTCCAGTAGCGAGGTTTTGAGCTTGTGAATCGCTTAGAGGGGATCCGAGGGGGAATGGTAAGGTTTCATCGGGTTGATTGTGGGTCATCGAGGTGTCTGCTCGAGAGGGATGGAGGCGGGGTCGGACACCAATATGGACCGAGGTGACGCCGTTTGAACCTGCTCGGATCGGAGCTCGAGGTCGCTCAGGAGGGAAGGCTATCATCAGTATCGCACCAGAACTCAGAGAGATGACTTACCTCGTTCACCTTTTACATCCCTCCTTGATCGATCTTCAGCCTCCCTTATCGGATCATCTTCCTGCCAAGTTCCAGCTCGTTCCCACTCCATATCATTTCCCTTGCCCTTCCCTTTCCCAGAAGCCTGCTGTTGGGGCATGGTAATATTTAGCTTCCGAGCACTATGAATCAATTCTCTTTCCCATTCATCTGCCATCGACTCTTTCTTGGGGTTTACGTCGATAGGTTTAGGTCTTTTCGGCCGCGCGATAGCTTGAACAGGTTTGATCTGGGTGATGACCTTATTAGGCTTGTCGATACTCAAGCCGAGACCTGCCAAAACAGGCTGGGGCTGTGGGGCGGGGGCGGATCGCATCCTTTCGGTCGACTGTTTGGGTTGGATACGGTCACCCTGCCTGGAGGATATCGGTTGGGCGCTGGACGGCCTAGTAGAGGTGGGAGCTACTGTGCGTGTCGATAGGGTATTGGCAGAAGCAGGGCGAACTGGTGATATGGTAGTATCGGAGCTGAGCATAGAAGAAGGGCGAAGGGAATTTGGAATCGCCTCGACATTTTCTCGTCTACTTCCCTCTTGGACTTCTCTTCTTGCTCCTCCGCTACCCCCTACTCGTTCAGTCTCATCGATAGGTTTCAAAGAAGCGACAGAAGCCGATGTCCTCAAATGTCGTTTGGAGCTCCTATGAAGTCGTGCCGGATGTCGAGGTGAAGCTGGCGGCGTAGGAGGGGCGTTGGGCGCAGGATTCGAGGATAAGGTAGAGGGGTAAGTGGAATTGGTTGAGATAAAGCTGTTTCTAGGATTATACATTCTGTAGTGAATGAAAGTAGAATGATGAGTTCAGGCGTTAGATGGGTTTTCAGGAAACATGGGGGTTGTAGAATATCAATCAACGTGACTTATCCCGTTATTGCACTACTCCTTCCAAGGATATGTATACATACCTCTTCGTCTGTTGGTATGTAATTGAGGATGGGACTGTTGCACTCAGACAGATATTCCTTGTATGCATCTGTACGTTGTCCATCTTGAAGGGATGCTGCTCTCGAGGCTTGATGGGTGAAGTCCGTCACTTGGGATCCTTTGGATTTCGTGTGTGTGTGTGTGCTTGAGACGCATCCTCATTCGGTTCATCAACACATTTCCTAAGTCGACGGTTCGATATGATTAGAGTGGACCTGCTCGCAGTCACGAATGAATGACAGCTCGAGGATTCATTGGAGAGATTGAGGCAGTTCGCTCGTACAAGTAGTTGAACGGGTTGTATCTGGTTCCGCCCCTTCAGCATGATGCCCGTTCGCAGCCCCCACGAACTCTCTCCTTGTATTCTTTCTCACATTCTGATACGTGTCAAGTACAAAGGACAGAGCGTGGTGACCCTGTTGTGACCTTATCGTCTACAGGCTCGAATGACGAGAGTCAAAAACCCTTTCACTGTCACCTTTCATGAGCTGACTTTGACTAATGGTGACTTAACCCTCTTCATACCACCGAGCACGGGGGGTCTTCCTGTCCTATTTATCGTATTGAGAGCACTCTGTCTTACTCCAAAGCCCGAACGTACATCCAGGCAGGACCATGACTCATACACCACCATGGGCGGCCCACACGGCGTTCGCCCAAAGACCCGAGCAACCCTTCGCTCAAATACCACCTTCTATCTTCTGGCCAACCCCACAACAATATCAGCCAAGGGAGGCCTCCATCGCTCCAATGTACGAGTGCGAGCCACGCGCAGAAGGTCAGAGGGATAGCTTGGATGGCCTGGTCGAAGACCTGTCGAAAAAATTCACCACTCTCGAGACCGTACGTGGGGTCGCCCAACCCCCTCCGTCATCGATAGTAGTGCCCTTCGAAAGGTCGCGACGATCACCAATTCGCGAAGAGGAGGAAGCAGAAGGAGAGCAAGGAATTACGAGTGTCCTGGGCACTGCTCGATTCCAATCAGTATACGATGACGGGATGTCGGTCGATCACGGCGACGAGGGCAGAACATGTTTCATGGCGGATTTGTCGACCATGAAAGGGCGTTGTGATGGCGGTGGTTCGGTGCACGAAACATGGGGGGTGCCAAGCCAGCATGATGCATACTCTGCTATGAGTGTGGGAGATTGAATTCAATACTGGGCAATATATATAGTCTATGAAAAGATAGCCAGGGGGAATTGGGATTGCCACAAAAGGAAGGCGTCAATCGCGACAGAGTAGAGATGAATGCATTGCTGTAACATGTCATATCATTCGTCTTTCCCTTTAATCATATACATACAACCCCTCACGTAGCCCTATCTCGTCATATCAAAGCAAGATGTCAGGCCAACAATCACCCCAACAAACCGATTTCTCATCCTCTACAAACCCACTCAAGAAGTTCAAACTCGTCTTCTTAGGGGAACAGAGCGTCGGCAAGACATCTCTAATTACGCGTTTCGTATGTCCCTATATCTTTGTAGGGCTGATGATAGATGTATGATACATTCGATAACACGTATCAAGCTACGATAGGTGCGTCTCTTTCAATCACAAAGAATGGGGTCTGATGGTAGGTATCGATTTCTTGTCAAAGACTATGTATTTGGAGGATAGGACTGTTAGGCTACAACTTTGGGATACTGGTACGTCCTTGCCCCATGAGTTATTGTATAGACAGAAGCTGACGTTTAGCTGGGTACGTGATATGAAAGTCCGTTATGAAAGTACTGACTGATGTGTATAGGCAGGTAAGCTTCTCGTTCCACCTCTGATGACGGCAAGCTGACATGGTAGGAACGATTCCGTTCGCTGATCCCCTCATACATCCGAGATTCATCAGTCGCAGTCATTGTCTACGACATTACCAGTATGTCGCTTCACTCACTCGAATAAGGAGTACAGCTAATTAGCAGACCGGGTGTCATTCAACAATACGACCAAATGGGTAGACGACGTCCGTAATGAGCGAGGACAAGATGTAATCATTGTCCTAGTGGGAAACAAGACGGATTTGAACGATAGACGGTATGCCCTTCTTGTTCTTCTCTTCTTGAGTGAGACTGATGAAAAAGTCAAGTAACACCAGAAGATCTAGATAAGAGGGCAAAAGAACTCGGCGTCATGTCGATCGAAACATCCGCTAAAGCCGGTCATAATGTCAAAGCATTATTCAAGAAGATCGCAATGGCCTTACCGGGCGGTGCAGAGGCGAAGGACGCTACTGCTAATCAGAGTGCGTACTTATGAACACGGGTTGACGGAGCTGACTTGACAGAGATTGATGTGAGCACGCCGGGGGAGGAACCGGCTCAGGCTTCTGGATGTTCTTGTTGATTGGATTTGGATATTGTTTGTATTGTGATATGTAACGACGTTGAACGACTGGCGTCCGAAAGGTTTTCATGACTGATGGAGCAATAATGATTTCATTCTCAGCTGAAAGTGACAGGACCGGACGGCATCGAAGTGACTCTTAACAATGGTTTCATAAGTGTATTTCGTTACAATCTATACGCGAGAGGCAAATCTACTTGAACTACTTCTAAACCTCTTCCTATAATCTATGCTACAATATCTGACTTTAAGTCTACTGGTGAATCCTCCCAGCCAATCTACCCCACTTGGTAACTCTCTGGATCGAGATAGCCCTTTCGAGACCCTTTGGAACGGTCAATCCAGGGTTTACCTGCATCCACTCGCTCTTCTCCGTCACAGGAGTTTGGACCGCTGATCTCGTACCCGTCATAGATAACGAAGGGGATGGAGACTCGTCGAGGGATAGTACTGAAAAGTCGAGAGATGGTACAGAACTATCATCGGACTCGACTCCCGAAACGTTCGAAGAGGTTGATCCTCGATGTTGATCTAGACCAAAGTCGCTCGACATTGCGCTCGACATCTCGGTATTGATGCCAAGTCCTTTGGGGGTAGTTGATTCAACGAGTGGCGATCCAACATTTGGTCTAGAATGGAGTCGTCGACTCCCAAAAGAAGGGGGAGCAGCTTGAACAGGAGCAGTGGATGGCCTGGTTCGACCTCGAGAAGCGACTTTAGGTGTTGATCCCAAAACAGGTGATTGACGGGTAGAAGAGGGCTTGGCCATTGGTGGGGATTTAAGTGTGAATGTGACGCTTGTAGCGGGTGACCACTGGGCGGAGAAGGTCATTGGGTATTTGAATGCTGGAGCTGCTTCGGCTTCGGTTGGCATGTTTCGTTTGAGGAGTGAAGGGACTGAGGAGGGGATGTAGGCTGAGATGGTTATTATGCGGAGATTGGAGGTGAAAGAGGGGAAGTAATGGGTGGTTGGGAGGGAGGAGTCGGTCATTCCAGATGGAACGGGTGCGGTGGGTGGGTATCTGCTAATCAGCCTGGGTTGTTCGAAGGTGTGGACAGACTTACGGCCAAGGCATTTGACCATTCCTTAGACCACCTCTTTCTTCAATGACGATCATCTCGTCTTCTGACAGTTCCACTCGCCACAACACCAAGCTGTCGCTCTCCTCGACCGAACGCGAGTCGGCAGCAAGGATGGCTGATTTCAGGGCTCCGACAGAGGTACCAGGCAAGACATCAACGATGGTAGGAGGCGATCTGGCGACTGTTCCCCCGGGTGTCGTGGGTCGGTTAGCCCTCGACATGGCTCCGGGCTGAGCGATATGGATGGCGAAAGTAAGAGGAATGGATGCTGCTCGTCAGTCTTGATGAACTGATAGGGAGTTTGGGGACTCACAAGAAGGACCATCAGCTCGCCTGACTAGGAGGGTGATTGTATCTGAAAGGACTGGCTCTGGGAACCAATCTCTCATCCGTAAATCGGTCCTCTTTTCTGATGACTGCCATCCAGCGGGGCCTAGACTAGGTACAAGCTGGTCGGGGTCATCGATATTGTATGATGGGAAAGCAGCGACGAGGTCGACGGGCATTTTGTACGTCTCGGTATATGTCCTCGCTTGCTCAGCAGCCAGCTTGGGCATGTTGACCTGTTCGTCAGCTTGGCGCTCAAGATTTAATGGGGATGGCTAACCTTGAAGAGGGACATTGAGACGTTGCCTATTAGGTCAGATAGGGCTTGTCGTAGGGCGGTAGTATCGGCATCTTTGGAGATTTGGATAGTGAAGCATTGGACAGCTCTGCCGTTGGTCCAGCCATCTAGGACTACTGAGAGTGTAACAGGAGGTTCGACGGGTTCGGGGATGACCTCGGGTGTTGGGAGTGCGGCGGGAAGCTGAGGCGAGGAGAGGAGAGCGGGTGAAGGGGAACCGGTAGAAGCGGTCTTCTTCTTCCTGCTAAAGAAACCCATGGTGACAGTTATTTCGGTGTGGGTGTGAAGTAGTGCCAGTGCCCGGGCAAGATAGGCGAAGTCGAGTAAAGCGATCAAGTATAATCAAGAGCGCGAGATAGATAGGAAGAATGTGATCTACAGATGATGTAGTATATGAAACAAGCCGGGAGATTGATTTCGGAACGTTGATTAATAGTGACGGTTCAGGATAGTCTAGTGAGCGTCGGTCTTGAAGGTGTCGGCCGCCTTTCTGGTGACAAATAGAGGCGCCAATTGATCGTCAAGGGTCGTTAGTCTGGGATTGGTGGAACGCCGCGAAAGCCAGAACGCCAGACGATAGTGGAAGTTGTAAATTGAGGATGAGAGACTAGTTGGCCGGAGAATGAAAGATGACTTTAATATAAAAGGCTGGAATGGCTTGGGTATTACATACAATTGCAAACTGTCAACCGTCACCGACACCGGAACATCCGTGTTTCGGCATATATCAACGCAATCGAAACCTAGTTTACGTACATGCACTTATGATCAATCGCCCGGTCCAGGTTGAATGGAAGCGCTAGAACACTAGCCCAGAAGCTAAAGCGAGGTGTGTATGCATATCCCAGGGATGAAGCGAGTGACGAAGGAAGGCAATAATCAAATTGATCGGTTCGGTGAATGACAATATTAATCAAAAAGTCCAGAGTATCAAGAGAACAAGACTCAGGCCTCGGGCCAAGGAACGTAACGTAAGCATAGCAATCCTATCAGGTTCACTTAGACACGAAACGCGCTTAATCCCCCGAAGCCGGACGCCACCGGGACGAGTAAAGTATAGTGCTTGGTGCGGCTTGGCAGAGGTCGCGTCGCGATGGCTGAGACACAGCTTGATGATAAATTCAGGGAATCTGTCCCAAAGCCGGGATTTTCAGGGGAAGAGAATCTGTGTGGAATCACGGCATCTGTCCCGGGACCGGTGATGTGACTAACGATTCGGGAAATCCGGAAGCTATGACTACCCTGTGGCGGATGCTGATCTTGACCCACAACTCGGTTCAAGGTTGGGCGCTTACAATTAAGATCAGAGTAACGCATGGACACATGGATCCGCGGATCGTAAACTTTAGACTGTCGATCACTCGTGCTCCAAGTTGCTGACTGGAACATCAGGGGTCATGTGGAAGGAAGAGATCTGCAGTCAAGTCGTTTCAGGCGCTATATTGATTGCACAGACGCCGAATTGAATGATCCGGATCAGCCTCTGTAATTCAGTCTGTCGTCACAATCACATGACCAGCACCGACAAGCTCAAAGGCGTTCAACATGCCGAACAGAGACATACTGATTGGCGTCGTAGTACTACGTGTGAAACTCGGGCGTTGAGGCTGTTTGGTCTTGATGACATGGTCAAGCCCCAATGACATGAGAAATTGGGCGCATGTGGGAATCTTTCCCATGCCGATCATTCGAAGTTCCGGCATACTTATCAGGTCTCGCCACTACCGTCATGTATCTACCATGCGTTCATATGAGCTTACACGGCCGCCGGAACGAAGGTTCGGTCTCGCGCAGCTTGAACGCATGCCCGACTTGACGACTGGCAGGGTATGATCAAGCTCGCGAATAACTTTCTTTGCTTTGTGTGATCGGTAGCCCAGCAGATGGTGGAATGCGATTATGATACATCACAGACTATAGCACAACAAAATACCGGTATATCATTAATCGTAAAGTCATAAGTGCCCATCTAATATCTAACCAGGAATCATGAAATAGTACCCCTCTGCCTAGGTCGATGATCCAGATTCTGATCCCTAACGCTCAAAGCAGTTGGAGGACCAACTTCCAACTCATCGTCTTCCACCTCAAGCTCATGTTTGACCTTCTTAGCTTGTGGTGTATTTTCATCTTCATCTTCCTCTTCTTCCTCTTCTCGATAGTGGAGGTTTGGTTCTGTGAAATGTCTCGAGGTTGAAATTGGGTTGAGGAGGGTACGTTGTTGCCAATGTTCATGTTCGGGGCATACTGTCTATCAGTTTCCTAGATTAAGACGGTAGAAGAGGAGACATACATTTGTCATGGGCGGTGGGGATACCTTGTCCGAATTGCATTTCCTGACAATCCTTGTAGAACCACGCTTGATCTACTTGATTAGCTATACCCAAGAAAGAAGACTCACGTTTCCCATCAGCCACAGAATGTAGATGCCCACATTTCCCATCCACACCCGACAAAATCTCTTGTTCCCTATCTTCTCCATCCGAATCCATACCCCGACCCTGGAAAAATAAATGGTTCAACGCATCTTTCGCCGAGACCCGCTTTGTCGCATCCAGCTTGAGTAATTTGGAACATAAATCAAGGGCATCGTCCATTGCTTCGATATGCGCCCTAGCATCCTCTCGTGAGGGATTGGCGAGAGGAGGGGTGTACAGATGTGGATTGAGCCTCAAGACCAGGTCGGTGAGGTTTGGTGGAGATTGGTCGACTGTGGCAACGTTTGTCATTATCGTTCGGTCTGATATTAGCTCGTCACTCAAAGGATGGAAAGGGACATACTATGAAGCATGGCACATTTCTCCATGGCATTCCGACCAAAGATGGCGGTAATCTCCATTAAAGCTTCAATATCATCACTCGAGTTGAAGACGGGAAACTTGTGAGTCAAGAGCGAAAGCAACATAATCCCCGCAGACCATACGTCGACAGCTACCCATCAGCCACCATGACTAATATGTGAGAGTACACACCAGTAGTCTGATCCGGACACTTCAGGAGGACTTCAGGTGCTCGGAACCCCCTTGTTCCCGCTCGGTTCGTCTTGATAGCAGATCGCTTGTCATCCTGTGGGAACCCAATTCGACCTTCTCCTAGCCTACTTCGCTTTCGAGCGTCGTAAACCGCTTGTTCGACTGCGGGGGTATCTGCAGTCTTGGTCCTAGTACCACCGAGATCTTCTAGAGTAGCTGGAGCATGTTGACAAGTTGGTTTGCGCGGTGGAACGTATCGCTGGTCATCAGCTTTCGGCCAAACGGACGCCGCCAGCTGAGTACCTCTGCCAGACCGAAATCACACAGAACCCCATCTCCAGCTGCATAGTCGAATAGGAAGTTTGCAGGTTTCACATCCCGATGAATGATCCCCCGAGCATGAATGTCCGCCAATCCACGGAGTAAAGCTCTCATGTACCTCATCATCCGGTCAGCATCCATGAGTCGATAGAAATGCTATTCGTCAGTTCATTATACGTGATATGGACATACCCTAAAATCATCCGACTGGTGGTATGGGAGAACGATAATGACTTGATCTTCCTCTCTGAAAGCAGTAACGAGTTGGGAAACGTTTCGACAGCCCCTGACCCGTCAGCTTGGCTGGTATGATTCGCAGAAGCTAGCTTACCTCAGACCTTCTAGGATGTCTAGCTCATTCTCTATCCTCTGCGGACTACTCGTTGCCAGAATCCGCTTGAGAGCGAGCTTGACTTCGTGACGGTGGGATTGAAAGTTCGACCTCTTTGTCGAATCGACTTTGTTGGTCCACCATTCATTGTAGTATTTGCCGTGACGTCGATCGTATGCTAGGTAGACAGATGAGAATGTACCTAGACTATCAGCTTGTGATACGGGTAGAACGGTCGAAAGCAACGTACCTTCCCCAAGCCTATCAATCACCTGATACTCCACCTTCCCCGAGTCCGCAGACAAGACATCCATACTCTGAGCGAACGACTTGATGTCCCTCTTCACCCCTGCCCGATCTAAAGGCGGTCGATGATCCATCAAGAAATCCTCCGAATCCCCAGAATGATAACTCTTCATCTCCACTCCTTCCATCAACTGCTTTTCCCATTCCTCCCTAGTAGTCCGTGGTTTGCACCTCACAACTACCCTATTCTCACCCGAAGCGGTCCAAGCTGAATGTTTTTGTTTCTTCTGTCGAGCGATCTTACGATTGAATCGCCTATAGTGATCTACCGCGACTTCGTCCAGGGTAGCTTCGTGTTCTTCCCATGAGGGTTCGATGAATTCGTCTAGCGATTCCTCGCCGTCTGAGCTGGTGAGACGATCGTCGCGGCCGTAACGTTCAGTCCATTGTTGAAAATGTTCCATACCGTCAACGTCCGAGTGCGAGGAAGACGACGAGGGGGATGGGGAGGTTCCCTCGACTGTGGCAGCATTGTCTGTCTCAGCCTGACTATCGGCAAGTTCCTCGTCATTGACAAAGTCCGCAGGCGAGAATTCCGCTGGTACGTCTTCCACTGTGAATGCTTCGCCATCATCCATCGCCTCTGTTGGCTCCGTCTTGTTTCCAAGCTGTTCAGAGAACAGTACGCTCGGCTCATCTTGTTCACTTGATTTTGGTCGATCCTCCACTCTCTCCTCTCCGGTCCGGACGACTGCATCATTGATCGTGTCCACTGTGCCCGTTACTGCTACCGCGAGCGCGTTGGACAAAGACGGATCATCGGCCGGCTCGACATCATCCTCGTAAATTGGTGTAGGCTCTCTGAGCTTCTTGTTCATATGTCCACTAGGCGAAGACCCGATGGGATCGGGACTCGAGCTGACCCGTGTTCGGGTACGTTTACGCCCAGCCGTTGAACTTTCCGCTTTCATCCCCTCGACAGCAAGGTATGCTCGATGTTTTAACACTGAAGTCGGCCTCGCAGGTGATGGTCGGACAGGTTCCAAGGTCCTGAAATCCGAGTGAGGAATAGGAGGAGGTGTAAGGGATGAAGACATGGTTGATATGATATATCTATATAAGTCTATCAACGCTCTGCTCAACTCATGTTATTCATGATTCAGGAACAGAAAGTAAAGCGCGTCCAGATAGCGGAAGCAGATAAACGTGGGGCTGTCTTTGTAGTCTGCCACATGCCAACTGACAAACGCCGCGAAACTCCGTAGTACAAGCGGTGTCCTCCGCCATATTGGATTGAGTGGTGGGTGGTTGTATCGAAATAGTGAAATTGGTAGCTCTGGATCAACTAATCTTCTTACAGGTCGTCAAAGTGAGTAACACGTCTATATACATATATACATCAATAAGGTAGGGGGACGTACGCTGACCTTTGTTCCCTTTCTCTCGACATCACTCGTTTGCTTTTACACTCTACAGATGCCCAAAAGTGAGTGCTCAATATCGTTGTTATGTGGGGTTATGCTAACTTTCAGGTGAGTCTCGCTAGCTACAATCTATCCCCTTGGTGTCGTGGTCTACGGTCTGGTGGTCTTGGTCATTTGAAGATTCAAGGAGAGAGAAAGCCGGGAGGACAGCGAGGAACTAGCTGCGTGACGGAAACTTGGAGGAGGAGGAATTGAGGAATGGTCGAGGAGACTGCGACATCCGATCAGAAGGTTCAGCATGAGGCTGCTCTCTCCTGCAACGGCTCTGTGGCACGGCATCGTGGAAAAGGGTCATTGCTGGGGAGAATCAGGAGGGAACAAATTTGACGGACGACCAAGACCACCTACCACCACTGCATCACGCAACCCTCATCGCTTTGTAGAATACCACTAACCCCAGTCTACAAGCCAGGAAAGGTCGCTGTTGTCCTCGCCGGTCGACAAGCCGGAAAGAAGGTCGTTGTTGTCCGACAACTCGACGAGGGAACCAAGGAGCGACCCTACCCCCACGCCATCGTTGCCGGTATCGAGAGGTGAGCCTAATACTCTGGATATCAAGGATTATATCTAACAACCAGGTACCCCTTGAAGGTCACCAAGTCGATGGGTAAGAAGAAGGTTTCCCGACGATCAAAGGTCAAGCCTTTCATCAAGGTTGTCAACTACGCCCATCTCCTCCCCACCCGATACGTTCTCGAGCTCGAATCTTTGAAAGGCTCCATCTCCAACGACACCTTCAAGGAGCCCAGTCAGCGTGAGGATGCCAAGAAGGCCATCAAGAAGGCATTCGAGGAGAGGTACGCCAAGGGAAGCAACAGGTGGTGTAAGTCTGGTCTATTGGCGTGTTTGGAATTTGACTGACATGTAGTCTTCTCCAAGCTAAAGTTCTAAGCTATTCGCGAGGGATTGGTGGACTGGAAACAGTCGGGGATGATGTACATTTTGGTTCGACTACATTGATAGTATGGATCATTGCACGACATGGCTGGATTGTTGAGCACCACTGATGATTGAATTGAGTTTTTGACTAAACTGCACCTCTTGCTCCTGAGCTGTATTTGTACTGATTAGCATCTGTCTGCCATGCTCCGGCCTCTTGTCCATTGACCCCAAATCCTGGTGCATGTGCCGTTGCACCGCCTCTTGTGCCGCAGAGATCCGCATAGTACTTAGTGTGGGACCTTAAAAGGGTAATTAAGGTGAAAGGCGATGACGTCCGGATGTACCGACTTATTTCACCTACCACCAGCGAATGATTGCTCCAAGCTTTGCCAGGACAGACAATAGTATTGTACAGCATAGCATAAGATACGAGACACCTCAGAAAGGAACACGACCTCGAAAACGAACAGATCTCAAGTGCAACATTCATCGTACCTTAGGAACCGAACGCACGTCCCCACTCTATCTGAAAAGAAGAACAAGGTCCTTTACAAATGTCAATGTTTAAACGTAAATCAACCCCTCCAACAATCTCACCACTTCCCCCTCCTCAACCAAGTGATCGTCGTTTATCACATCTCCAAACTCAACCTATGCAACCACAACAACAGCAACCGAATTACAATTCAGGTCATCCAGTGGATAGGGTTGGAAGTGGGAATTACGATTCGAGGTCTGTCAAGAGTGATAAACGGCGTAGTGGATTCTTTGGATTTGGGAAGAAAGATAAGGAAAAGGATAGTAAGGAGAAAGAGGTATGTGCCATTTCTCTGTGACAATTGTCGGGTGTGATGCAGGTGTGGATTGGGTAGAACCCAATCTGAAGGGGGCGTGGTAAGGGCGTAATTGATCGATCATGACGCTCGGGCCTCATTCAACAATTCCCACACCTTCATCAACCCTCTATCATCTCATCACTTGCTCACCCTCTCTCCCATCTTCCCCTTTCACTCATTCACCATGTCGGTAGAGAGCTACGAACACCCAACCCCGTCAATGATACACGAGCTAACATGGCCTCTTCCACAGCTCCCACCCACTCAAAACCGATCATCATTCGCAGTAGAACGAACCCCCCTCAACCATATTCCCGAAACTTCCGCTCACCGCAACGGTCAACCCCAAGGCCGTCCACCACAAGGACAAGGACAAGGGTTCCAGCCTTATCAAATGCATCAATTCCCACCTCCTCCACCTGGTCAAACACCTCCTGAAATCACCTCACCACTGTCTCCACTCGGTGCGGGGGGATTGAATCCTCAATCACCTCCTCTACCTGCGAAACAAGGTCAACAACAACGAATATCATCCAATCCAATGTCTCCTCCGGGGAATAACGATTTTGGCCCTTATCCTTCTGGTGGAGGGATGCCTAGGTCACAGACTATGGGATTTCAAGGACAAGGTCAAGGTCAGAATCAAGGTCGAGGATCACCTGGAGAAAGAGGAAATGTTGGTGTACCCGAAAGTCACCCTTATCGAGGACTTGTAGATCAACAAAATCGAGGAGAACAGAGCCAAATGCCCAGGTCGGGAAGTATGCCCCTCAATCAAGGTGCAGGCAGGCCAATGGGCATGTCGAATGGCACCTCCTCGCCCATGCGCGGATCAGGATCAGGTTCCGGATCACCGCTCGCTGGCCCAAGCCCTAATGGCAGCCAGAATCCAATACGACAAGCTCCTATCAATCAACTTCAACCGATTCAATCGAATACTCCACCTATCCACTCGAGCAATTCCCCTTCCAACATGCCAACTCCGCAGACTGTTCAACAGCCACCTACACCTTCTTCGCAAGCTGTTGCCCATGGTTTGCAGAACAATCAACCTACTTGGCAGAGGGAATTCAATAATATCGTGGATCTAATTGGGGCACAGCCTAATAAGCATTATGTCGCTAGTCCTCCTGAACTCGAAATGATCCTTGCCAGGACCAGTGCGGGAGCTCTGCCAAAGTAAGCCCATTTCGTTGCCTCTCTGGTGATCAAGCTGATCGGTAGACAAGGACAACCTGGTAGTGTTACCAACGATTGGGACGCAGTCTGGTTACAATTGTCCGGAATCTCGCTTTCAATGTGGTCAATGAAGGAAACAAGAGCAGCTGCCGCTAAAGGTGAAAAAGTTCCACCTACTTATTTCAATATCACCGATTCATCCCTTGAGCTCCTCGCCCCTCTTCCTCCACCCCCTCATCGACCAAACTCTGCTCCGCATCAATTCGTTTACTCCCTCAATACCGCTGGATCGAACCGACTATTATTCTCCTGTCCATCCGATAGGGATCTTGCTAAGTGGGCGACTGGTCTGCGATTGGCAGCATGGGAAAGGGCGAGGCTAGAGGAGATATATACCGGCCACCTCATCAAATCTGGTGGGAGGGAACCTAAATGCGAGCTCGTCAAGGGTAGGATGGAAGGATGGGTCAGGGTCAGAGTGATGGGTGGAACGGATTGGAAGAGGCTCTGGCTTGTATTATCTTCTCCATACGCCGAGGAAGTTGGCAAGGAAGAAGAGAAAAAGAATAGAAGGAGAAGTATCTTTGGGTTTGGGGATAAAGAAAAGCCTGAACCTGTCCAGGAACCTAATACGGGTGTTAGTATGGCTTCATTCTACAATGAACCGAGGACACAGAAGAATAGGACTACTCCTGCTGTCCTTACTATTACCGATATCACCCAATCGTACGTCCCTCCCGACCTACTGTAAACTTGCTGATTTCAGATATGCGGTCTTCCCAGAACGACTGGAGGTCATGTCTCAATCGAATTTGATGAAGGTTGTTGGAAGGATCAATGGGGACTTGGTGACTATCGAAGGGAGGTTGAGAGATTCAGGATGGGCGTTGATTATGCCTGAAGCACCAGGAGAAGGGACTGCTTCGCCACCCCCCTCGAGTCCACTCGCAAGTATGATGCGATGGGTTACTGGTGAGCTAGTCCTTCTCAGTCCAGGACAAAGCTAATCATCAGCCTTCCACGATGTATTCAAACTCTACGGTCGACCCGAGAGGTATATCTGGAATCGATCTGATCCGAAATCATTCTTCTTTGCCTATCCCGAAGGGCCCAACCGAGATGGTCTATTCCTCGATACCGAAGAAGCCCTTTTGGCTGATTTCCGAACGGCCAGCCTTCCAGCTGTTCGAGCAAACTTTGTCAAGATAGCACTTAGGAAATTGAGTGAACCCGTCGTCGAGCCCACCTACCGAGATGAAAAAGCTTCGACTAGCTCTATACCACCACCAAGGCCTGATGGGGAGTATCGATTACCGCCCCTCTCTTTCGGAGAGGGCTCGCCTCATACGAGTGCCGAATCCCAGCCGAGATCACTTACCCCGATTACCGAGCGGACCGACGATGCCAGTAGGCAGAATTCGACCAGGACGAATACTTCAGAGATATACGAGAGAAGACCCAGTGAAAATTCGAAACAAGGAAGTGGATCTTCTAGGATACCTTCTGGCGAAGAACGTTTGGCACCCATCACGGATGAAGAGCAATTGACCGACGAGCCGGCTATGACCAAATCGACGATAGTGACTTCGCCCGAAGATACTGCTCCAAATAGCGCAGCCATTGTTCGTGGAATGGGAACGCAGGAGACTTTGGATTCTCAAACTGGTGAAACTGTTTGGTCCCAGAGTTCTGCGTCCGCTGGGGACCAGAGTGGAGCCTCGACTCCTACTACCAACCAAACCCATGGTATCTCGAGATTACCGCCTATCGTCACTTCTGCTGGGGAACCTATGGAAATGGAACGACCTGGTCAATTACCTGATCTACCTTCCGCTCAAGCCCAACCTGTCGATACTCGAGGTTCAGCCGTCTCCCCTCCACCTTTCACTGGTGCGCTAGCTACCAGCCTCGCTCCGCCTATTGATGCCGCTTCCGATCAAACTCATCGCGACCGATCGATTACTCCTCAAGCCCAACCTCCAATCGATTCTGCGAGTCAACAGACCCTTGGACAGGGCCGACCATCTGATGACCAGATGCACGCTCCTACGCCACGAAAGGTTTCGCCTGGTGACCATGTTTCCACTACCGATAATGCATTGGAGCATGAACCAGCTGCGATTTATCTTCAGAATATGGTGGATGAACCTCATTCTTCTGTTCCGACCCAGCAACATCAACAACAACAACTCGCCCCCGCTTCTATGAACACCCGAGTCAGGTCACCTAGTGACTCTGGAAGCTTGAATGGTATTGGTCGTAAACCATCCGGAGCCCGTGCGCCACCGCCAAAGAAGACTAGTGCCGGTCCGCTCAGATCGCTTTCGGCAGTCGATGAACATGGTCAACCCCTCCCTCTCTCGCCGCCTGTCTCTGCTGTTGGAGGTCCTACTCTGGATACTACGCCCAAGCAGTCCGAACAGAATCTACCTAGATCAGCTACGCATGATGATCTAGGAGAAGACGTTTCTGCTTATGTCGCATATGCGGAACAACCATCTCCGGAAGTCGATAGGAAAGGCAAAGCTCGGGAACTTCCTCCTCCAGTCAAGGCAGAAGAAGGCCCACGCTCATCATTCGCCCTTTCAAAAGCGGCTCAAGAGAGGCGAGCTAAAGCGGAAGCTCTAGCAGCAGAACAGGAACGAGTCAAGAGAGTACCAGGCGGCGGAAAGAGGACTGGACCAGTAGTCAAGAAAGATGAATGGATGGAGAGTGATAGTGAGGAAGATGAGGATGAGGAGGATCAATCGCCTGAAGTTCCACTACGAAATTTGAGGGACGATCAGGATGGTTTGGATAGGTCGGGCTCTAGGGCTAGGGCGTTACCTACTATCCCTGGCAGAAATGTGGTTGATCAGGATCAACTACGACCTCACTCCCGATCGCCAAACTCCCAGCCTCAGGCTAGGGATTCGTATATCGACAGAGACAGAGATAGAATGTCGATGGCTCCTCCTCGATCTCAGTACGAGCAGAGACCTAGTCAAGGACGAACACCGCCGCCAAATCAGCAACAGCAACAGGAGCTGCAGCAACGGCAACAACAGCTGCAGCGACAACAGCAACAACAGCAGCAAGCTACTCAGAACAGGCAATCAGTATGGAACGCAAATTTCGCAGCCGACCACGGAATGACTGAAAATAAAACTGGCAAATTTGTTGAAATGGAAGATCCAGCTACTCAACTTACGAAACCGTTCGCCCCTCATGGATTGTTGCAAGCTGGTCTTCAAGATCGCGAGGATCGATCGGCAAAGAGACAAGAGGAACTTGCTAGAGAGACGGGAACGAGTTTAATTAATGTCCCCTCTAAACCTCCTCCTCCGCAGACTGGTTTACTTGGTGCTGTGGCTGCTCATGAGAGGGAGAGGAAGAATGCGGGTGGTATTGGAGCTACATTGACGGATAGGGAGAGGGAGAGGAGACAGAATGTAAGCCTAATTCTACCCACAGGATGGGTAAGCTAATGAGATAGGAGGATCGACAGAGAGAAATGGAGAGAATGCAGCGACAAGGAGGTGATCAACAACGTCCATTTAGTGGTGGTGATCCTTATGCGGCACAACAGTTCCCATATGGAATGCCACCTATGATGATGGGTATGCCACCCATGTCGCCTTATGGCGTAAGTCCCCCACTTGCAGTAAGCCGCGGCTGACGTTCAGCAGGGATACCAGGGAGGCTACAACCCATACGCTCAACAACAAGCAATGATGGCCGCTCAAATGGCATATCAACAAGCAATGATGATGGCTCAACACCAAGGAGGTCAAGGAGGACACACACCCGACAGACCATCTTCACCAACTTCAGCAGCTGGTCACGGTCAACAATACCCAGGACCAGGAGGATATGGATTCCCAGGGTACGGTTGGCCAGGGATGATGCCTCCCCCCCAATGGGGTGGTGCGTCGCCTGGATTAGCTCCTCCTGGTCAATGGCCTCCTGGTCCTGGGAGTGGGAGGGGTAGTAATTATGGGTATTCTGATGATGGTCGTGGAAGGGATGGAGGGGATAGGGATGATGGACGAGATAATAGTAGGGATCGGGCTAGCTAGGTGAAGCTTGGTAGCTTGATAATTCATAAAAGGAGTACATAGGACAATGCAATAATTACTCCCCCACTTTACCCCATATCCTACCCTGACACATTCCCTGAATTGATTATCGCTGCGCGAATTGAAAATGGCTGGAACGTGGAGCGATTTGAGCAATACATTCTTCAACACTATACTTCATCTACGAGTAGCATACACCTTACACCATCGACCAGTAGACTGAACATAACGATAAACAGGGTACAGGCAGGTCCATACCCATATACATATATGAAACAATCGAGATCACACGAGACCCGTCAAACGAACACCAAAATGACAGAAACTATCCAACCACTCCCACTTCCCCAACTAAGGAGCAGGTCCTCCAAATCCACTCGAAATACCTCTGCAAACCCTAAATACTCCCCATCTGCGGACTCTACTACTTCTATCAGTTCTCTACCCTCTACCGAGACCGAGTCTGAGTCTATTGAAGAGCAGGAAAAGAAATATGATGATCCATACCCCGATTTCCTTTGGATGACTACTGAGGAACCTCATCGATCTAGGCGGATGGCTATCCTCAAAGCTCACCCCGAGGTACGTCGATTTTACGACAGGAGTTCAGGATGGAAGCTAATATGTAGATCCGACAATTGATGGGTCCTACGCCATATACTTTCCCCCTAGTCCTCCTTGTCCTCACCACCCAACTTTCCCTCGCAATCTATATGCGATCCCACCACCCTTTCTCACTACCCTTCATTCTCACTGCCTACGTGTTTGGGGGAACATTGAATCAGAATACTTTCCTTGCGATCCACGAAATTACCCATAATCTCGCCTTCAAGTCGTTGAAGGCAAATAAGGTTCTTGCTATTGTATCGAATCTTGCTATTGGTATTCCTTATGCTATGGCGTTCAAGGGATATCATCGGGAACATCACAAGTACTTGGGTGAAGAGGGGATTGACACGGATTTACCTAGTCGATTCGAGGCGCTTGTGTTGAACAATGTCGCTGGAAAGACCTTCTTTGCGTGCGTTTCACTCTCCTATTCTCTCCAGATCATCGGAGCTGATGATAGTACATTCCAGATCCTATTCTACGCACTACGACCTGGATTCATTCGAACGCAAAAACCAACCGTCTGGCACGGTATCAACTTCGCAACGATCCTTACTTTCGACTACCTCCTCGTTCACTTCTTTGGCTGGCGGCCACTAGTCTACCTCATCATGTCTTCCTTCTTTGCTGGAAGCTTGCATCCATGTGCTGCGCACTTTATTGCCGAACATTATCTCATGAACGGACCTGTTGAGGGGGACGCCAATGCCGCGTTAGCTCAGGAGACGACGAGCTACTATGGATGGTTGAACGTCTTGTGTTTCAATGTACGTGTTTTCTCTGATACAGAGGGCAGAGCTGATAGTAGGTGGGATACCATAATGAACATCACGACTTCCCTTCAGTTCCATGGACCAACCTACCTAAACTCCGTGAAGTTGCAAAGGAGTATTACGAGCCTCTCCCATCCCACAAATCATGGCCGTACGTTACATATAAATTCATTACGGATCCAAGTGTGGGTATGTTCTCAAGAGCCAAGAGGGCCGGACACGGAGAGAAGATCAGTGAAAGCACCTGGACACCTACGGATGATGAGGTTAGTGAGGCTAGTGATGGTTCTAGTGAGGACGAGAAGATGGGGGAGAGGATGAAGGAGGCTACTGATCGGGGTTATGGTAGTGAGCCCGAGTAGGTTGTGTTGATGTATTGTTTGATGATTACGAGTGGTTGCATGTAGTACAACAAAATTGATCAATGCTAATTGACCTACGAATACCGCTGATCCCCCTCCATCTCGGCTTCCCACCGCTCGTTCTCTTCATAAGAGTCCCTACTCTCGATGTCTTCCTGCATGGCCCCATCAACCCGCTTGGGCCTCCGTCGCCTTCCCTCCTCACCCCTCCCCTTTAATCTCCATCTCCTTCTCTTCCTCAAAGCCACCTCGTAAGATTTACAAACCCACTTCAACCAACCTAATTCCTTCCTACCTTCCCTAACAAGCCTTTGATGTAAAACATCAACATCCCCAAAGAGGATGTTTGGTGGGATATCCGATTCTGCTAATCTCGTTCGATCTGTCATTCGGATTTGGAAGGGAGTGGGCGGGGTGGCGTAGTACCCATCGAGGATGGTTGAGGGTGGGTAGAGGGAGTTGAATGTGTTGAGGAGGGAGATTGGGTCTTCGACCGGGGTCGAAGGGGAGAGGGAAAGGGCTCGGATGATTGATTTGTACGATCGTTCGATTTGTCGGGGACCAAGGCCTAGAGTGTACATCCGATCCTTTCGCTCTGAGGATTGAGAACTGTCGAGATTCTCCTCGGTGAAGACGAGGTACTCGTCCCAAATAGCTCGGGCCCAGGCAGTAGCTTCATCCCGATCTTTCCCCTGTTCACCAGCTGCACACCTTTCCAAAACTTGCATCATACTCCATCCGTTGATCCTCACTTCCTTTTCGGAGAGCATACTCCAAGTCTCATCCCAGGCTTCCTTCGCAGAAGAAATAGAGGGAGCATGAGCAAGGTGCACAGAGAGGTAGGAATTGATTAAGCGGGTAGTGAGGCGGACGTTTGTGAATGGCCCTGATCCTTCGTGGAGGGTATCGTTCATGATTTGATCGAATAGGACTTTGGCTTCTCTGATTGCGTCGGCTGAAGTTTGTGGAGCGGTGTGGGTCGGCGATGAAGGCTCCGTTATAGAGTCCGGGTGATCACGTAGTTGGTCGAGATCCACTTCGGACTCGGTAGCAAGCGGCGGCGTCTCCAATTGGTTCGAAGTCTGATTGACTGCTGCCTCCATCTTGGACTCCGCATTACCTGCCGATGCGGTCCGTCGGACAAGTTGCCTCTTGACGACCGGTTTCCAGCTCGCATAAGTCATAAACACCCCACTCATCAATTCCTCATTTACTCCCTTCCAACCCCGCGCACCACCTTGCAATTTGACCACCTCGTTCAAGACCCACCTAGCCCTATTCAGATCTCCAGCTCGTTTGGTACCTTCCAACAATGCATTGAAAGTTTCAGAGGTAGGTATGAATCGAGACCACCTCTCCATATCTGAATTAATCGATTCGTCGAATGGGACAAAAGTCGCTTCGGTATGTTTTGCAAGCATTTGGCGGAATAAATCGAATGCTTCTAGGTATGTGGACTTTGTGCTAGACAGAGCTTTTATGATTGCATCGTATTCCGTTCTTTCGGGTGAAGTGGACTCGTTGAGTTCAATCCATAAATCCCTAGCTCGTTCTGGTTGGGGATCTTTGGAAGAAGAACAAGCTGAGATCATTGTCGAGTAAATGGCAGGCGTGGGTGTGGCGTGAGCTGTGAGGCGCATATTCGCGAACAAATCCCAAGCGAGTGATCGAGTCTGAGAGGTTGATTGAGTGGAAGTAAGGTGAGTCAGGAGGATGTTGTAGGAAGATTGCGGGAGGGGTTTTCCTGTTGTGGCAAGAGATTGGACGAGGTTGATGGCGGGATAGATTTGTGGTGGAGAGTGTTCGAGGTGGGCTTCGATCATGAGATCGTGCTGTTTGTCGGACATCTGTACTCCGGCTTCAAGTCAGCGTTGACCAAGACATGATATGAAGACTTACATTGGGCTAGAAGAGTGTGGATACGGACGACATCCTCCACTCGACCATCTCGGGCGTAAGACTCCATGACCTGCGTAACCTGCTTTCCGTCCGGATATGTGCCATGTACCTGCTGATCAGCATAGCCAATGGAAATGTAACCCGACTCACACTCATCAAGTCCATTAAATTCTCTGCATCCCGCCCATCTCTCGCCGCCATCTCGTCGAGCAGCACACTCCACTCGGTCCTACTGACCAATCCAAGCGGTACCTTCGCTCCCCCTTCTTTTGAGATTGGAGGCTGAATGGCCCTCAGTCTCTCCACGATATCAGAGACTACCTTCTGTCGGAGACCAGTATTCAAAGCAGGTAATTTAGAAGGTCCAGCTTCCATCCCAATAAACCGTCCGGCCAATCCCTCAATCACTCTACTCCTTTCCTCCGTTGTCATCTTATCTTCAATCTGAGGTAGATCATTCTCGAGGGGCCGACCAGATTCCATCACGGCCGCATAGAATGATCTTAAATCCTCCTCTTCGAGTTCGGGAAGATCTTGAATTGCTTTCTCTGTTAATTGGATTTTGGTTGCTTTCCGTATCCTCTTGTCGGATGGGAGAGAGCGAGGGTCAGTGTAGGATTCATGATGTGGCTTGGATTCATATGGTGCTTGTGTCGTAGGGGTTGGCCGGTAGAGTGGGAAAGACGGTGGTTGATGATTATCGTATGTCGAGGAGGACAGTGGCCGTAGACTACCGATTAGCTTTGCAATGTTATACAAGTCAGACATACCCAGTCACATTCTGAGCTCTTGACCCAAAGCTCCTAAGGATGCCAGTCCTATATACTGCTGAGCGCATGATTAATGTACAAATATCAAGAAGTATTAACGTGAGGGTGATTGCCGTCGATAATTTCCGTGTGGGGCACCACTCACTCTCTGGACGCGAATGATTTCTTTGTTGACACCTCCATCAACTCATACTCGTAAAATATCAGAGGTAAATATGGATTACGAGGCACAAAGGCTCCAAAATATCAAGTAGAATCATATCTAAATGGAAATAAATGATGGAGACTGATGGATAGGGATAATCAGGCCCTCCTATTATCGCTCGGACTCGGCGAGCCATCTACGAAACCCACAAAAAGTGCTGCATCACTCCAGAAATTGAATATAGCAGCCAAGAAGAAGAGATTACAAGATGAGCGGGCTTTCAAGCCTGAGGTAGAGGAAGAAAAGGTGGAGGAGGATACACCACGTCGAAAAAGGCCTAGCTTGGCTAGTACAACGGCGAGTCCGAGCGCTACGGGTCGTGATGGATCACTACTTCGACGAAGTTCGAGATCTGTACAAGCTATTAAAAGGCTTGCGGATGACGTTTTTGCGGAAGCTGCTGAGGACGACTTTGATGACGAGGAAGAGGAAGGAGTAAAGAAGAAAAGGAGGACGGGCGGTGAACCCTTGAGGAAAGCAAAGAGTCTTGGCAAGAGAACTCAAAACCCGTACGTCTTCTGCCCCGTCAAGATGGCCGTCGAGCTGACGTTGGTAGGAAACAATTTGGACATATCCCTGGTGTGGAAGTGGGCAGAACCTGGGCATCAAGGATGGAATGCTCGACTGATGCCATACATGCGTGAGTGCGGTCTTTAAGACAAGAAGCTCTGCTCAGAACCAGTGCTCCGGTAGCTGGTATCTGCGGCAACCCAGAGACTGGGGCTTATTCAATTGCACTATCTGGCGGATATCCCGACGAGTAAGTGGCCATCTATCAGCCTTGCAAGGCCGAGCTGTTCGGCACGTTACTGATCCCCAGCGTCGACCTCGGAGTAGCCTTCACCTACACAGGTTGCGGAGGAAGAGATCTAAAAGGTACAGCCCAAAACCCGAAAAACCTCAGAACGGCCGAACAGACTTCCGATCAAAGCTTCGATTGGCCTTTGAACGCCGCTATAAAACGCTCGGCCGAGACGAAGAAACCAGTAAGAGTGATTAGGGGATATAAGCTCCCCTCACCTTATGCTCCTGTTGAGGGGTATCGATATGATGGGTTGTATGTTGTTGAGAAAGCTTGGATGGGCAAAGGGTTGACTAAAGGATTGAAGGTCTGTAGATATGCTTTTAAGAGGGTTGAGGGGCAGCCTGATTTGCCTGTTCGGGATTTGGACAAGGAGTTGGAGAATCTTGAGAAGGAGTGAATGGATGCTATTTTCTACTATTTGCAGCTAGTGATCGAATGAAACCTTAAATCTCACAGTCTTGGCCCTAAGTTGATCTTGTGTACGTAGATCACTTGTTATCCTCGGTTACTGCATATCATTATACTCTGCATATAAACTCTAGATACACTCTTTATAGTCTATACTGTACTCTTCCGCAATCTAATACCCTATATTCAGTTGTTTATATCAAGACGGTGACCCGAAACACAGACACGCTTTGACCCCCTCCCTAGCCTCCCCTTGGCCAAGTTGGACGCGATGGTGGAAACTCTAAATCACACATCTACATCTACATCTTTCTATGAATACAACTCTCAACCACACGATGACTACCGCACGCAGACAACGACTCGAGACCACGACCACGACCATTCAAGTACTTTAGAAGACGAAGACCAAGACGAACAACCTCCCATCCCGCCTCCTAAGGATTATATTGAATCACCTCGACGCGGTTTTGGAAGTACTTCAATCTCTTCCTCCTCCCTCGACAAAGACTACGGTCTCCCAGAAGGAATGGACGTACGAGAAGCACTGGCCCAATGTGAGGATCCAGCTCTAGGCTGGTCTCTCCAATTTTGGGCAACCATAGCAGACCCCGTCGTACGTCTTGTTCTGATTCTCCACTCTTGTTCACTGTCTGGATAACATCGGCGATCGATCGATGCATCCCTCTGTATATATGTTATGACATAGCTGATGTATTAGACGGGCCATGTATTCTTCGCTTGCCCTGCAACTGGTATGTCTTGTCTCACATTTAGAGTATCTTGTTTCCGACATGTCTGACATGCAGGAACATGTAGCTGGGAACCTCCCATTGGTGCTTTTCTTTTACCAAGGCAGGCTGATGGTGAATGGTGGGAACTTGCAGATTCTACAAGAAGTAATAGGAGTTACTACTACAGTATGTCCATACGTTAGTGAAAGAAGGAGGGGACGCTAAGGTGGTAGATACATTGACCGGGGTAACACAGTGGACTCGACCCGGGGGTAACGCGTTTGTCATTCCCCTAGGTCTAATACAGCAAACGGCTCTGCCGCCCAGACCGGAATCAGCCGCTACCCTCGAGCCCAGGGGAAATGTACCAGCCCATCTATCTCCAAACAAACGAAATTTAGCTCCTCCACTATCTCCCGAAGGCCCTATACGGGCCGGTCCTCGTCCGCCACCTTCTCCAAGACGGCCTGAGGCGAATGGAAGTCCGTCTAGGTCTAGAGGTTCAAAGCCGCTCAAAACAGTTGATGAAGTATCGACAGACGATATGTCTACGCAGATGTCTACGAGGGAGTCGGCCCCTCGTAGGATTGGAAGTGGGACTTCTATGGAGGAGATGGGTGAGCTGATCAATCCTGGTATTCGGTATATGAGCTTATCACTAGATTCGTCCTCGTCTAAATCACCTACTACCCCTCCAACTACTGTCGTGGGCCAGAGCTTGTTTAGCAAGATCTCTCCCAAAGATCCTATCCGAATCGAATCTATCAGAACAAAGCGTCTAAGCACAGGGTATGTCCTTATCCTCATGGCCGAAACTGATGTCAGACTGCATCCTCTGCTACCACTCAATCTCACATCCCAAATCACGGGTCTTCAAAATCCGGACTCGACAAAACAATACTTCGCGACTCGCCGTACGGGTCTCACGCGACAAAAAGTTCCAGTGTACAGGATCATGGAATGGCAACGTTCTCCCATCTCTGCTCCAATTCTGGTGATTTCCCATCCGGCAAAAGACGCAGTGACGACATTCAAGATTATCCAGCATGTAATGGGCGAAAGGGCGCGGCCGGTTGATATTCCTCGACCTTCCCGAACATCCTCAGGCGTGGCGAGGAGGGATGGAGATGATCTGCCGGATAAGATGGTGATTCTAGAGGAGATTCGGTGGACATTACAACTTGCCGTCACCCACAAGGAGATGAGGGATGAGGTGTATTGTCAGCTTGTCAAGCAGATGACCAAGAACAAGTACCACGATCCGTGAGCTTCATGCATTCATTCCACCGGCAACAAGCTGACCAGACAGGGAATCAATGATTCTAGGATTCCAGATGTTTTGTGTACTTGTAAACTCTTTCGCGCCCTCTGCAACTTTCGAGCCCCTGGTCAAGGCTTTCTTGTTGGTTCACTCTCAGCAAGAGGAGACTCCAGTGGGTATCATGGCGAAGTGTGAGCTTTGCGACTCGTGATGGAGCAGAAGCTGACAGCCTAGATTGTTCCGCTAAGCTCGACGTACTCATCACTCAAGGCGCTCGGGGAAGGGTCTTGACCGTCGGCGAGATCGAGACTGCCTCTGTAAGCTCGCTTTCCCCGTCCGGGACCTCAGCTGAGCCAATAGGACGCAGCATTCTACCCGTCAGTGTATGGCGAGAGTCTAGATAGGATCATGAACCTTCAACAACGTTCTTACCCTTTATTACCTATTCCCGTCATTCTTCCATTCTTGGCGGATGGGATTCTAGCCCTAGGAGGAACTCAGAGCGAGGGCATTTTCAGGATCCCGGGCGATAATGATTCCGTCAGCGAACTCAAGTCTCGAATGGATAGGGGTCACTATCAGCTCGTAAGCTTTTACTTAGAGAATAAAGCTGATGAAAGTCCGGGATCGACGACCCCCACGTCGCTGCTTCATTGTTCAAGCTCTGGTTGAGGGAACTTGAATCACCGATTGTTCCTGTTCAGCAATACAACACCTGCTTATCCGCTTCCAAGTCTGTGGCGCAGAGTATCGATTTCGTACGACAACTTCCCGTCCTCAATCGAAGGGTATTGGTTTTCGTAATCAGTTTCTTCCAGATCTTTCTACAAGAGAATGTGGTCGAAGTAACCAAAATGACCGCTAGCAATTTGGGTATGTCTCCTATCTCTTATTATATCGTGGCGATATGCTGATGGTAGCCCTTGTCCTAGCGCCCAACTTGTTGAGGACGACAAGTAATTCCTTAGCTACGGTATTCACAAATTCAGCATTTGAATCGAAATTCGTATTAAATCTCCTGGAACATCTAGATCCTAGGCTTGTAGATCCCGATTACGTCCCAGAGCACGGGAAAGTTTCGTTATAGCGTACATCTGTCTAGTTGTTTGTTACTTTGTCTACATATTTGTCTCATTCACCAATGTATCAGGGCGTATCAACCAATCATTAGTCATATCGCTTATCTTTCCCCCGCCGGTACTTTGAATTCAGGCACTATAACCCCAACTTGCTCCGCCTCTCCCTCCGTCAATTGACTAATTAATCACCTTCTTATTCCTACACAACACAAAAGCAAGGATGACAGCTCCAGTCGCTCAGTTCGAAAATCGTCTGTCCTCTAATTCGGATGCTCCCCATTCGCATGATCATGGAGATGGACATGCCGGACATAGTCATGATCAGGCGGCTGAGGAACATGGACATACTCATGAACATATGGAGCATGCTGGTGAGTTCTCCTGACTTCAGCAGGCTGCGATCAATCTCGAACGAGTCTTATCTGCGTGCTTTGACTAGGGGATAGAGAAGCTGATGTATAGGTAAATTCGCAGAGAGGGATCTACCAGACTACTCGGGACGAGATTGGACAGACAGGGCTTTCACAATTGGTATTGGAGGGTACGTCTGCTCTACTACCAGCCAGCTTTCTACTGGGATATGAATAAGCGGTGTGAATGGATGCTGATGATCAGCCCGGTCGGTTCTGGAAAGACAGCATTGTTGCTAGCTCTGTGTCGAGCTTTGAGGGATGAATATAATATCGGTAGGTCTCCCCTCTCTCACTCCAGATCATTCGCTTTTCATTCTCTTAGCACTCTCTAATTTACCAATGTGGTTTTTTGATCATGCTGATGTATAGCGACCGTTACAAACGACATCTTCACTCGAGAGGACCAAGAATTCCTAATCCGAAACGAAGCTCTCCCAGCCGAACGAATCCGAGCAATCGAAACGGGTGGTTGTCCCCACGCTGCAATCCGAGAAGATATTTCTGCGAATCTACATGCTTTGGAGGAATTACAAGCTGTTTTCGAAACTGAATTATTGTTTGTTGAGAGTGGGGGTGATAATCTTGCTGGTGAGTCTTTCGTTTCTAGATATGGTAGTGCTGATGATAGCGAATTATTCTAGGGAACTTGCTGATTATATCATTTATGTTATTGATGTTAGTGGTGGAGATAAGATTCCTAGGAAAGGTGGACCTGGGATTTCACAGTCGGATCTCTTGATTGTCAACAAGGTATGTCTCTCTCCTCTCCCTCCATCACTACCAGCCTCAATAGGCATCTCGGCAACTTTGCATGTCGAACAATTTTCACGACATCATTCGGCAATTAACTGATCCCAGATCGACCTGGCACCATACGTAGGGGCCTCACTCGACGTCATGCGCCGCGACGCAGCTCTCATGCGAGAGGCTGGCCCTACCTTGTTTACTTCAGTGAGGCATAACGATGGAGTCAAAGAAGTCATCGAAGCGGTCCTAGGGGCTTGGAGGGCTAGTGGTGCTCAAGGAAAAGGAAAAAGCGTAGCTCAAGGGGGAGGCGTTGCTGGAAAGGGCAAAGCCCCTGCTCAATAGAAGTTAATAGATATCGCGTCAGGTAAGATAGATGCATCATGTCCGAAGTAGTCCATGTGTCTGGACAACTCTCGATTCAGACAATCCAATGTGGGCGATCAACAGTCTTGACGGATTCCGTCGCAGTCATTTGGGGTCCAGCATGATCATGATCAACAACGGAAGCAATTTATAGACGCGACACGTCAAATCCGGATTTGGGGCAACAATTCTCCATCATTTACTCGAACCAACTAGATATACCATAATGGAGTACGCACAGCAATTGGCAAACATCGCAAATGTCCAGAACTATGCCGCTGGATTGAAGAACACGCGTCTGGCATCTTTAAAGCACCCGGGAGAGTTCTTTGATTGGCAACGGGTTTGTTCTATTTCATGACTCTTTGTTCGTAACTGATGGTCAGGTCTCGCGACCTAAGGATACAGGAGAGTATATGAAGAGGGCTAGCTATAACATGTGCGTTCAGTGTCGATCTTGAAGGAAATCAGCTGATCCGTAGCCGATACTTTTCCGCAAACTATGCGGTTGTAGTAGCCCTCCTAGGAGTTTACAGTCTACTCACAAACCTCCTTCTCCTCATCGCAATGGGTTTCCTAATCGGTGGTTTCCTAGCTATCTCCCGATTCGGTATGTCCCCATGTAATGATAGATCAGAGCTGATAATAGTGGTGGAACCAATCGAATTCGCGGGCAAAGTCATTACTCCCCAAAACTGTTACATGGGTCTATTCATCATTGGAATCCCACTTTTATGGTTCGCTGCTCCCATCTCTACTTTCTTCTGGTTAGTAGGTTCGAGTGGGTGTGTGATTGGGGCTCATGCGGGATTGATGGAACCTGGGGTTGAAGCGTGAGTTCTCTCTGTGTTTTCATTGGGTTTATGCTGATTTGAATAGCGAGTACGAGGGTGTTGAGACTGTCTAGGTGGGGTTGTGTGGGTTTCATTGATTAGCGCGGCCTGGATCAAATTGATTGTCTCATATCATAGATGCATACATTATCTAGAAGGCCGCTGCAAGATTAAAATAACGACGAGTGAGGCTAGCTGTCCATGACAACATCCTCCTGCGTAGCATCTAACGCCTCATCAATAGCCTCATGCTCACTCCCCTCTCCTTCTTCGTCCCCTTCGTCATCCTCGCCCTCCTCAGCCTTGGGTCTATTCCCACCCCTCGCCTTTTTCCTATTGAAATGCTGATTACTCTCCGCCTGATAAGTAGAAGGGAAGATCTTTGTCGCATGGAACAAATATCCCCCTGTCCCACTTGTCATCATTAACGGATGAGTCCTTCCTGGTAATACCTGGTATGTTCTCGACCATGATTCTGTGATTGTTGGATTTAGGTATTCGGTCGATTTACGAGTATGGGCCAAGACTTCGGATAGGATGGGGAGGTAGGGCGAGTAGATTACTATTTGTGATGAACCCATTAAATAGGGTGATAGGCGGGCTAGGATTGATATGGGGGATAGTTCTGTCGCTAGGACGATACTGGTTGTCAGCGACGTCGACATTGAGCGGATGGTGACTTACCCATCCCATCCACCTAGATGGAGCTCGTCTCGCTTGGCGTTGAGCTCGGCGACTTGTCCATGTGCTTTTCGAAGTCTCTGCAGACGTTTGTTCATTGCCATTGCGGGCATATCATCCTCAGGAGGTGGAGGTGCTATTCGTCAGTCGGGCCCACGAGGAAAGGTGTGGTAGACATACGCCTCTGATATCCCTCATCCGCTTCCATCCAATTCAACCACCTAACACAATCAAGTTCCCTCTCACTGAAATTCATGACTCCCAACACACCCCATCCAGGCGGTGAATCATTCTCTGTGAAAGTCATGATTCTCCCTTCACATCCCATCCTCTCCATCATTGCTGCCGTGACTAATCCACCTGTATCATCGACTACGAGGTACCTTCCCCCCGGCCTTATGTTGGCCGAAGTAAGGAGTTGTGATAGTGTATCCTCGCGAAGGTGAAGGATAGATTGAGGCGATCGCGCGGCATTGTGGTTTGTGATATTATTTGCTGTGGGTGCTATTGGATGGATTGTTTGACGGTACCTACTATCAGCTTTTGGTTTGCTTGAAGTGGACAAAGACTGACTTTTTCTCTTTACGCTGCCTCCATTTCTCTTTACTGAATTCCGTCTTCAGCTCGAATCGATCATGTCGTTCAATCTGCCTCTGAATCAATTCCTCCGCTGATACACCCTGTTCCCTCAGAGCGGCGATCTCATCTTGAGACAAGAGATCCGAATTGTTGATTTCCGTATCATCGATAAATTCGTTCGTCTCTTTGATATCGTCTACCAGATCAGTCATGATCGTGTACATCTAAGAGGGACATACCAACAACAGCATCAATCAGAGCCCTCTCTTTTAGAGGCTTCAAAGCATTCTTCCATCCGGGATTACTCATTACATTCCCTTTCCCCCCATTCTTCCCTCCACCACCACCTGTTGCCTTCTTCTTCTTGCCTTTCCCCTGTCCGAAAGAAGCAGCTGCCGAAGCTGAACTGCTAGCCTCAGGAACAACAGCTGTTGCAGACTGATAGATCTCGTAGGTGACGTCGTAATGTCGTCCCAATAGTTGTTTAGCGGGGAAAGCCCCGAATTTACCCAATTGTA
This sequence comes from Vishniacozyma victoriae, assembly GCA_017654735.1. Classification (NCBI taxonomy): domain Eukaryota; kingdom Fungi; phylum Basidiomycota; class Tremellomycetes; order Tremellales; family Bulleribasidiaceae; genus Vishniacozyma; species Vishniacozyma victoriae. The sequence goes on from JADPYG010000090.1 coordinate 687,597, forward strand.
CCAATCTACAATCAGCTTGGCTTCTGACACGGACTAGAGCGAGCTTACCCATCTTTGGAAGCTACCACTGCTTTGACCATATCACTTGGCATTCTCAATAGGACGTTGTCGCCCTCCTTGATAGTGGATACTCGTCGTAGAAGGGAGTCAGATAGCGGTATAGGCTGAGGGGTCGGTTTTGAGGATTCTCCATTCTTCACCGTTTGGCCGTTGGTGGGTGTAGCTCCGGCGGTGGAGCTGTCTTCCATCTTATCGACTGCTGTCTTCTCGGTCGTCTCTGCTGGCACATTGACTGCTGCCGCTTGTACTGTGACCTCTTCTTGGGCGGACATTGTTGTGAGTACGTGTAGGTAATTTATCAGTAGCAATCAACTTTCCGAAGCTACTCCTACATCCAGGCACGATGGAATGGGATAAATTGATAGAATTCATAAAAAGTAATTAATCAGTCAAGTGCAAGTACTCTGTGTCTGTCTATCTTCCTTTCCTTAGTGAACCATATATCAGTAACAATGGTAAGCTAGAATGGCCACCTTGAAAGGCAAATAAGCTAACAGGCAGGCGGCAAATATCTCAATTCAGCCAAGTGCCATGCGCGACGTCACAAAAATGGAACGTATAGGTAAAATATCCTTTGTCCAACTTAACCCAACCCAAAGCTAATATCGAGGTGCCCACTCGCATATCCACGGTCTAGGACTCGACGCGAACCTTGAACCCCGCGCGAACTCTCAGGGGATGATCGGACAGGGAAAAGCTAGGAAAGCTGCCGGAGTCATTCTGAAAATGGTACAAGACGCTCGAATTGCTGGAAGGGCGATATTGATGGCTGGACCACCTAGTACCGGAAAGACTGCTATTGCTATGGGTGCGCTCTCTTTGAGCAGAATCTAGAGGAAAGGCTGATGATAGGTATGGCACAGACTTTAGGGACTGATGTACCTTTTGTTACGCTTACTGGTTCCGAAGTCTTCTCGCTCGAGGTCAGTCCTGGATTGTCTGAGGTAGAAGGGAGCTGATAACAGATGTCGAAAACGGAAGCTTTGACTCAAGCTTTCAGACGCTCAATCGGTGTCAGGATTAAGGAGGAGACGGAATTGATCGAGGGAGAAGTCGTCGAGATCCAAGTCGACAGGAGTGTTACTGGTGTATGTCCGCTCGTCTCGCGACGGGACTTTAGCTGATGAATAGGCAACCAAGACTGGGCGTTTAACACTCAAAACAACAGACATGGAAACCGTCTACGACCTCGGCTCCAAAATGATTGATCAATTACAAAAAGAAAAAGTACTAGCTGGGGATGTTGTCAGTATAGACAAGACAAGCGGGAGGATCTCAAAGCTAGGAAGAAGTTTCGGAAGAGCAAAGGACTACGATGCCATGGGCGCTGATGTAAGCTCATAAGACCCACCGCTTGGCGGCATAAGCTGATGTGCAGACTCGATTCGTCGCTTGTCCTGATGGAGAATTGCAGAGACGGAAGGAGGTTGTTCATACGGTCTCGCTACACGAGATTGATGTTATCAATTCGAGAACACAGGGCTTCCTTGCTCTATTTGCGGGTATGTCCACCGTATGTCAATGGAGCGTAGCTGATCAGTAGGCGATACTGGAGAGATCAAGCCAGAATTACGAGATCAGATCAACACAAAAGTCGCAGAATGGAGAGAAGAGGGTAAAGCCGAGATCGTCCCTGGTGTAAGTTTCGACTTTCTCGAAAGGTATCTTCAGCTGACAGCTAGGTTCTATTCATCGACGAAGTCCATATGCTCGATATTGAGTGCTTCTCATTCTTGAACCGAGCGCTTGAACATGAAATGGCTCCTCTTGTGGTTATGGCTTCCAACCGTGGGATCTCGAGGATCAGGGGAACGAGATACAAGTCTCCTCATGGTATTCCGGTTGATTTATTGGATCGATTGTTGATCATCTCAACTAAACCCTATGATCACGCCGATATGAAGGAGATTTCCAAGATCAGGTACGTCCACTAGTCGCGCCGTGGATGAGACTGACAGGTAGGGCGGATGAGGAAGATGTCAAGCTCGCACCCGACGCATTAGAATTAATCGCTACAATCGGCCAGGAAACATCATTACGATACTGTCTCAATCTGATTGCCCCATGTCATTTACTGGCACAGAGGCGTAAATCCCCGACTGTCGAGGTCGAAGATATCAGATTGGCATACACGTATTTCTCGGATGTTGCGCGCAGTACGACATATGCCAAAGAGACGGCTGGGATGATGTTTGGAGAAGAGGAGGTTGCTGAGAATGGCAATGGGGGTATGGACTTCACCACATAGGTGCCCACAACTTTGGGAGATGGATGAAATATAGTCATGACGAAGGATGCATCTATGTAGATTACAATCATCATCTAGGAGCTTGTGTGCCAGATAGGATTTTACGCTTTATATCAAGATGGGACCCTCCAGCAGCTAGGATCCTTTCCGTCGCTAATTGATCTAAAGCCTGTAATTTCGGTAGACTTGTGCGTTGTTCTTCTGGGACTGCTGAATCGACTTTCCCTCCGGCCTTGCGGTCTAGTAATCGTCTCGTTGACTATTGGTCAGCCATGTTATCGGGTGGAGAGGGAGACATACAAGTTTAACACCCCACCAAGTCCTTGAATTTGTTTTGTAGAGCTCGAGATGTTCTGGATCCGTCTCCATCTCGACTGCCCTCAAGAAGAACTTTAATGCGAGGTCATGATCACTATCATCAGCTTACTATAATTTTGGCGGTATTGAAAGCTTACCCAAGGGTGTAGGCGACTTCACCACTCTTCCTAACAGCAGCATTATCCCATGTTTGTAATATCATCACATGCCCCAATGCACTCAGTGATTGGGCGTAAATTCCTTGATCGGCATATAGATCCGCCAACAATGACCAGGCGGATGGATCGGAATAGAACGTATCGAGATATGAGAGGAGATGAGTGATGGTTTGGGAGATGGGTAGGGTGGATTGTGATAGTGCTATTAATCTCTGATGTGCCGACTACACATCAGCTCACGTCGTGGTCAAGACAGGACCGGACATACGACGTTCGTCTCATCTTTAGCTAAAAGAGCCGAGTAGACTTTCTGAGCTCCTTGGAGATCGTTCTCCGCTTCTAGCCTTAATCCCTTCAGGATATCGACCCGTGGAGAATCTGGGAATCTACGTGCCAGCAGATTCAGCTGCTCCTACTTGGTTAGCTTTGCTGGTGCTGACAGTGGTAGCTTACCTTTGCAGTGGATATACTTCCCATATCCATTGCTGCGATGGCCAATTGTTCTCTCACTCCCCATTCTGATTATCAGTCTTCACCACAAGCGTCCGTGTTCGGAAGCTTACCCTGTTCACCAAGCCCTCCGCTTCTCAATACTCTAGGTGCTAGGTCTAGGACTTGTTCCGAATACCTCGCTCCGATTGTACGCCATGTCGCTAATTGCTCTGCGTCTGAGACCATTTCTAATGTATGTATTTGAACGTCACCTTCATTCAGCACGGTTGATATTGCATGCCGAGACCATGATGGGGACTCCATTCGACTGTTTTATTAGGTACGCTGAAATACGGTGAAAGGCGCGCTGATTTCACGCTGAATACAGCAGTTGACCTATATTTCAAGTCACCCTCTCTCTTTCATACTTGATTTTGTTATTTACATTACACTAATATCGGATTATACATCCATCCACCTTACACCTCCCTCCAGTCCGACTTCTGATCCGATCATCAAGTCTATACCTATTCCAGGGATCAAGGAACGAATCGGATGCATGGAGAAAATAGGTAGATAGAGGAGATAAATCGCCCGACATGGCATCCAATCCACCTCCACCACCTACAACTCGAACCCGACCTCGTAAAGCTTCCACAGCTACTCCTGGGCCTAGTGGTCTACAGGTATCAGGAACAGAAGGAGCTGGCCCATCGACTTCGTCTGCATTAGGTGGACCTGCTGTTAGTATGGCACCTCCTAGTCTTAGTGGGAATGGTGGTCCTACGAGTAAGGAGGATTGCGAGCATATTGTCTCTCAGCTCATGGACCCTAATTTCCGTATGTCCCGTTTTGTCTACCTGTGCGATAGCTGACGTAGTAGCAAACAAGAGACGACTAGAGCTTGGTATGTAGCTGGCCGTGGTGTGAGAGGAAACGGCTGATGTGTAGCGGCGGAATTGAGAGATACGGCAGAAGCTCAACGTGATTTCGCGTTCTACACAAACTACCTTGCTGTCTTTATTCCAGCTCTGCAGACGATATTAGGGGAAGAAAAGACTATAGCATTCGGCAGAGAGGCATACGATCATCGATATCGACATACCCTCCTAACATGGCTTTTGAGGTTACCGCATACCGATCCATTCAAACCATTCGAAGCTGGTGTGATGGGTTTGATGGTCAAATTGATCAAAGCCGAGAATGAGGAGAATGCATTGATTTGTATCAAAATCATGATTGATGGGTTCAGGGCTCATAAGGTCAGTCGCCATTTTCGCCGAGGTAAAGAGGCTGATGGAATAGGATGAAGCCGAACCGTTTGTTGAGCCGTTCTTGGATCTGGTCAAGTCAATGTATGCCAATACAAAGACTGTCGTTGAAAAGGAGTTTGGAGAAAGGGGAGGCACTGGACTCAAGCCACCCGTAAGCTCATTATTCTCGATGACGTGACATGTTGTTGACGATGTAGCCCTCAGCTGGTCTCGCTCCATCACCGAATCCACCAACACCCGCAAGCGACTCATCAGCACCTCCACCCCCAGCTCCAACACCCACATCTCAGCAAAACACAAATTCACCATTTGCTCGAGCTCTGCACTCTCCTAAAGTACTTACAGAATGCCCAATCGCCGTCGTCTTGATCTTCCAAACTTGGAAACACGTCATGACGTCTGCTTTACTCGACTTCTACCCACTAGTCATGGAGAGTATCAGGATCCAACCGGAACCACAGAGGAAGGCACATGAAGAGGCTAAGGAGCGGGGAGAGATCTTTGTGGGAGTTGCGGCTGGGATACATAATCGGGAGATGTACACCGAGTTGATTAAAGCACAAGTCAAGGTGAGCTCAAACGGTCAAGAAAAGGGTCAGAGCTGATGGTCAGACAATGGCCTTTCTAGCCTATGTGTTGAGAGGTTCGACGAATAACGAGATCAAACATTACCTTGATATCTTCCCTGAAGCGTGCATCAGGCTGTTGAAAGATTGTCCTCCAGAAGACGTAGCGACAAGAAAGGTGAGCTGATTCTCGGATACTCTTGTTCGAATGCTGACTTGACAGGAATTGCTAGTTGCGACTCGACACATATTGACCCCCGACTCTCGCTCTTCATTCGTCCCATACATCGATGTTCTGCTCGAGGAGAAGGTCCTGGTCGGAACTGGAATCACCTGTCGAGAGGTCTTGCGGCCATTAGGATACTCGGTGGTTGCAGATCTGATCCATCACGTCCGGGGCGAACTCGACCTACCACAGCTCAGCAAGGTTGTTCAGGTGTTCTCGTCCAACCTCAACGATCCTTCATTCACCGGAGCCATCCACACCATGTGCGCGAAACTACTCAACACGATCATCGAATCCATCAGTAGTAAAGATGACAAGGCCGAGACTGCGAAACAGATGCGGGGTATTTATGTCACTTGCATCGAGAAGATGACGGCTTTCATCGAGGCTTATGATCGAATCAAGGCATTCCAAGTCTACGAGGCCAAGGGTAAAGGCAAAGCCAAAGAGTTGGAAGCCGATGGGGATGTCAATATGGATGAAGTCAAGTCGGACGAGGAGGATACGACGACAAAGGACCGCCAAACGTACGGATGGCGAGAAATCGAGCAGGCCATGCCTATCCATGCTGTTGCGTATGCCGACGAATCGCTTGAAGTATTCTGCAAAGAAGGTCGATACCTCTACAAGACGCTACTCCATCTTTTCCGAACACTCCTCTCCCGAGCCAAGGACGACGGAAGCGAACTCCGAGCTCCTGATGGAGAATTACTGGGAATGTTTTTCGAACATAATCTCCGCGCTTTGATCATATTCGAAGGTGTCCGAGATCCACGAGAAGCAAAGGAAGCTATCGAGCTGTTCTCCCAAATCCTACTTGCGCTGGACCCTCACGAATTCGCCGAAATCTGGACCACACGCATGGACTTCTTTGTCGAACTCGCCGCTCAGAATATGCATGTGTTTTCGGTCATTCAGGTCCTTATCACCCACCAGGACGTATCGCATCAGCTGGTTGGGATTTTACTTAAGTACCTCATGGATCGACTTGGGGATATTGGATCGCAAAATAAACATCGAGCGCATTTGACACTTCGATTATTCAAAATGTCTTTCCTCGCCATCAACTCGTATATCGACAAGAACGAGGCTGTACTTGTCCCCCATCTACAGAAATTGATCATGGGTTCTTTCACCCACGCTGCCAAAGCAGCCGATCCTACGACCTATTACCATATCCTCCGAGCACTTTTCAGGTCAATCGGTGGTGGTCGATTCGAAGCTCTGTACAAGGAAGTGCTACCGATTCTACAAGAGATGCTCGACACGCTGGCATATCTCCTCAAGCACGCTACGGAGGAATCTCAGAAGGACCTCTTTACCGAACTCACCCTCACTGTCCCTGTTCGTCTTACGAATTTATTGCCCCATCTACAGTATTTGATGGCGCCACTAGTACACGCACTCAAGGGAGGACACGAACTCGTCAGTCAAGGTCTAAGAACCCTCGAATTGTGTATCGATAATCTCACGGCCGATTTCCTCGATCCCAACTTAGGCCCAGTATTACGGGATTTAATGAGTGGACTCAACAAGTTACTCAAATCTGTACCTGCCAATCGAAATCATTCTCATAATGCTATCAAGATTCTCGGAAAACTCGGTGGTCGTAATAGGCGATTTGAAGAGGTTGAATATCAGCTCGATTATCGAACCTCGCTTAACGAGTTGTCGGCTTCTTTGACGATTGAGGGAAAGAGTCAGAAGGTGCAGCTTGAACCGCTTGTGGATACTGCTGTGAGGGTAGTCAAGGAGGGCAAGGTTGCGTATATCGAGGATGCCGTCAAGGTACTACAAAGCGCAGTATTATCCATGTTGACCGAGGTAAGCATCGTCTCTATACGAGAGGTCGTGGCTGACGGACAGGATGCACCCCATCCAGAAGGCAATGTGGTTCTGCAGAAAGCACTAAGCGGGCTCTTCCGAGCATGTCAACATGATCTCGTATCAGGGGTCGCACTCGACTTTGTTCGATCCTACGCCAAACGTGTCTTTGCTGCAGAACTCTCTCGCGAGGATCCACAACCCGATACGGGCAACAAGTATTCGCCTGCAGCTATGCGAAAGGGTTTCTCATTCCTCCCCTTGACACCGACTATACCGGACTCCTTCGTCTACGCATTCGAGAACAGTCGACCTTCAGAGTATGCTAGCTTGGCTGAATTGCTCACGACAATCATTGCGGATTTCCAGGAGATGGCAAGTAGTGATCTATTTGTCAAGAGGGCGGAAGCGACAATCAAGGCGGAAGAGAAAATCGACGCGACGCCCAAGACGGACGATAAAGTTGAAGGGACACCCAAGACTGCCGAGAAGGGGGAGCCGAAATCCAAGAGTGAAGAGAACCGAGATCCTACGACAAAGGTTGTCGACAAGGTCGTTTCAGCTTTCGCCCATCGCTTCACCCATATATGTCATGAAGAGGATTGGACTCGAAAGATGGCTGGTGTTGCCGGTCTTCGAGGTTTGCTCGTCGAAGGCGAGCCTCAGCGTCGTTGGATCATCGATTTGGAGATTGACGTGGTCCGGGCATTACTCTACTGTCTCCGAGATGCGCCCAAGGAATCCCCTCAATCATCCGAAGCAGTCGTTGACATGGTCAAGCACTTTATCCGAACATGTCAATCTCAACAGGACGGACGAATCAAGCAGCAACGACTCATGGAATCTCTCGTCTCGGAACTTCATTCGCCTAGCAAGCTCGCTCGGGATTCGGCTCAGGATTTCCTAGCTCTTTTGGCAGAAGTCAACGAAACCAGTATCTCTGAATTAGTTGGTCCTACCGCGAAAGCCAAACTACTCGATGGACCAGCTGGACCAATCTTTAATAAACCGTTACGTGCTCTACCGTTCCCGATTCAAGTCGGGATTATCGATGCCGTCACTTGGCTTGTCCAATTGCGGCCGACGGTCGTCGAATTCACGGACGAATACATTCGCTTGTTTCATGAAGTTTTGGCTTTGGCCGATGTCGATGATCAGGCTCTGATCGGCAAGCCTGGATTGATGAAGAGTGAGCAATGGCTCAAGACGCTTCGAATTAGTTGTATACGATTACTGCGCTCTTCAATGGCGACTCCAGAGTTCCAGGAGAACACCAACCTTTCTGGGTCCCGAACCAGGCAAGTCTGGTTCAACACTTAGGATGAGAGTATTGACTGACGATCAGGGTTATTCAGGCATACTTCAAGCATGTCTACTCGCTCGAACCAGAAATTGTCAAGGTCTCGTTCGAAGGACTCAAGGATGTTCTCGAAACGCAATCCAAACTGCCGAAAGACATTCTGCAGACTGGTCTGCGACCCATTCTTGTCAACCTAGCCGACGCCAAGCGATTGAGTGTGAACGGTCTTGATGGACTCGCCAAATTCCTTGAGCTGCTCAACAACTACTTCAAGGTCGAAATCGGTATCAAGCTTCTCGATCACTTTGCAAGTCTAGGTGACGAGCAAACGTTAATCCGAGCTGCTCAGGCTCCTCTGGAAGATAATCCCGATATTCTGCGAATGGCTCGGCTAGTCAACATCTTCCGCCTATTGCCTCCGTCCGCCAACCAGTTCCTCGTCAAGCTCGTTGGACATGTTGTCGAAGCGGAAGCTCGGTTACATCAAACCTCTCCTGGACCTTTCACCGAAGTACTGGCCAGATACTTGGATCGATACCATGCCGAAGCCTGCAACAACTTGTTTGACAATATCCGTAACCCACGATATGTCTGGACGTACCGAAACGTCATTTCGTCTGGTCACGCTCCAGCACTAGTCGAGGCCTTGGGCAACCGCACCGAAGATATGATTCACCATTGTTTCGCTGATCCAGAGGATATCGAGCTGGTCATGCCTGGTTTATATATTGTACGGGAATTGGTTCGACTCGATCCTACATGGCTCACTGCTCGTCAAGATCCTTTCCTCAGTCCACTTGTCAATGTCTGGCGAGCGATCCTTACGAAATCTCGAAATACGAAAGAAGACATGTCGGATGCCTACTATTCGCAGATGCCTACTCTTATTCTCGAATTATTCATGGCGTTCCTAAGTCAACAGCAACATCCTGGTCTACTATCACATGTTGTCGAGGCATTCGAAATCCGAAGTCCGTTCGAGAGGTCTTCTGTCGCTTTCTTCCTATATCAGCAGGTCGCATTGCAGGAATCGGTTACATATCGACAACAGCTCATCGACTACTTTTTGGACCTGTGCGATCAAGCCGAGGTGCCTTGGGCTTTCAAGACCAATGCTTTGCGACTTATCATCAATCCTACTTTGCGATTGTACTTTGCCGACAAGACGAATGATGGATCCATGGTCTCGCCGGCATTCATCCAGCGAGTCAATGACTCCATGTGGAAACCGCTCGCCGTTCCCGCTGCGGCAAAAGAACGGGAAGATTCGCTCTTGATCGAAGTGTTCTCTTTGACGACTCTGTTGATTCAACACGTCCATACCAAGGTCGATCAATCTCGAAAGGAAGTCTTCAAGTTTGCTTGGATGGGTATCAATCTTTTGGAACCGACTGTCAAGCTAACTGCCTACGTCCTCACTGCAACATTCATGTCGACATACGATACCCCTGCCAAGTTTATCAAGCTTTGCTGGATCGGACTACTGCGATTAAAGGAAAGCGAGACCAGGGCTTTGTACAGGGAAGCACTTCGAGTATTGGCCAATACTTTACCCAAGTTCGATCCGCCTGGAGGTACCGCAATTCCAGAATGGGCTCAACGGGTACGAAGTATCCTCATCGAAGAGGGTCAGACTACGAATCAGCTAGTCACTGTATGTGAATTGCTCGTCAACCACCCCGACTTGTTCTACGATTACCGAGAACTTTACGTGCCCCACATTGCCAACTCGCTCAACAAGCTCGCTTTCCTGCAGAACGCTACGCCAGAATTGAAAAAGCTGTCGGTGGATGCAGTCGAATTGATCTATCGATGGGAGAGGCGACGAGTCGCTTCAGTCGAATCTATGGATATCGATACAAGTACAGGCAAGAAGAGAGGTTCGGATGGTAACGAGCATGGTACCAAACGACAGAGGATCGATGGAGCTGGAACGGCAATTTCTGCGAGTAGCGGAGGTGGATGGGGGATCCCGGCACAAGTTAGGGAATCACTTTCTGCCCACCTATTACGTCTGGTCTCGTCCTCAAACGAGCCAGTCTCGAAAGGAGGATTGACTACGCGAGCTCTTCAGCTATTCAAAGATATTCTCGGACCGAAGGGCTTCCACAACGTCAATGTCAAACTTGCTTTCTTCCAGAAAACTATGACCCAGGTAAGTCCATCGTACATGAGCAGAGTGACGTCGGCTGATAACCAGGATATCAAAGACGAATCCTTCCATGCTGTCGCGAACTCGGCCGAAGTCATTGCCGCGATTGCCGCCAGCAAGGATCAGCATTGGGTTCGTTCCAATTTGACGACCTTGAGCAAGTTGCTCGAAAAAGTCTGGGTATCTGAGGAAACCGGTCTACACGAGATTGTCGAGCCCTTGACGGCTGCCATGTTCAAAGAACTCCCGGAGGATGATTCAATGGACGTCGATGGAGACGGCAAGCACCTCTTCAAGTTCGTCAGGGATGCAGTCACGGAAGGTCTGCATACCGGCCAGCGAGCAAGTTCGGCACTCCCCGGTACTCTCTTCCTCGTCCGACATTGGCTCAAAGCTCAGCCTCATCAGTTGCAGAATGACTTGATCAGCAATGGATTGATCAAGGTGTTGGTAAACTTGGTCAAGGTCCATACTACCGCTTCGAACTCGAATCAACCCGACCACGCGCATAGGTTTATCATTTCGATTCTCGACATTGTACGGGACCGAGCTGGAGATCTCCGTGATCTAAGACGTCACCTCAACAGTACCCTCAGTGGCTTGATTGAGCGAACCACCAATCTCACGCTTTGTCGATACCTACTCGACTTGCTACGTCAATGGGTGCTCAACGATCCCGATCCGACCGCGCAGGGCAAAGAGAAATCTTCATTGTTGAGGACCATGTCGGTGTTCGAACAACGAGGGGATGATGAGCTGTTTGAGAAATACCTTGATCTCATATACGACATCTACGAAGAACCGTCTTTGAGGGGTACCGATATCACCCATAAACTCGAACCTTGTTTCCTACTTGGAGCTAAGTCGAAATCACCTACCCAGCGAGCTCGATTCTTGAACAAGCTTGAGCAGAGTTTACCTCTATCACTGGACGGACGATTACAACATCTCTACTCGTTGCAGAATTGGGATTGTATCAGCGAGTCGTACTGGATCCCACAGATTCTCAGTATGCTCATGGCTCTTGTGGATGTCGATGAGCCTTTGTTCAAACAATCGATTTCGACCATCGTCGGTGACGAAGGACATCTCATGAAGTTCGCCGGAGACGCTACGATCGCCGATATTGTCGGTCCTGCTCGAAGTCTGATTCACGAAGATCAAGAGCTTGCTCATCGACTATGGGTCGCCGTCTTCCCTCACTGCTGGTCTGCTCTATCTCGATCCCAACAGTCTGCTTTCGCACCATATGTCCTAAAGCTACTTTCGAAAGACTACCACCGAAAGCAAATCGAGATGCGACCGAACGTCATTCAGACGTTCTTGGCTGGACTCCTTCCATGTAGTCCGCCAGTGGCGCTCCCACCGCTATTGATCAAATGGCTCGCCAAGACGTTCAATGCCTGGTACACTGGATTCGAGCTTCTCCACAAATTGGCCGAGGTGTTCAAGGGAGACGACATGCTCCGCGACAGCTGCTCGACTGCTCTTGCCGAATTGTATAGTGATCTTTGCGAAGACGACATGTTTTACGGGCTTGCTAGGACTCGGTGTGCGTATCCCGAAACGACAGCTGCTCTGTCGTACGAACAGAATGGGATGTGGCCCAAAGCGATCGAAATGTATGAAAATGCTCAGATGAAGGCTCGAAACGGCATGCTACCCTTCAGCGAGGAGGAATATTGTCTATGGGAAAATCACTGGATCACTTCGGCACAGAAACTACAGCACTGGGACCAGCTTACCGAAGTGGCACGACAAGACAACGATTCCGACTTGCTTCTTGAAGCAGCTTGGCGATTATCGGACTGGGGATCGGCGGATCGAGAGTCTATCGAAACCAACTTGAATCGTGTCATTGATGTCCCCACTCCTCGACGAAAGACTTTCGAGGCGTTCCTATCCCTCCTTCGAGCCCACACATTGCGAGAGATCCCCAACGACTTTGTACGAGTGCTCGACGAAGTCGAACAAGTCTCGCTGCGAAAATGGGCAAGTCTACCCTCGAATCACCTTACTGCCGCTCATCTACCGCTATTGCAAATGTTCCAGCAGTCGGTCGAGTTGACGGAAGCTTCGCAAGTCTTCGATAGTCTTCAAATGACCAATCAAGGCAATCTCGAATTACGAGCTAATCAAGATCTCAAGCACATCTTCACAACTTGGCGAGAACGATTGCCAAATTTCTACGACGATATCGGTGTATGGTCCGACCTACTTGCATGGCGACAACACGTTTTCACAGCCGTGACCAAAGTATATGTTCCCCTTATTCCCCAGGGTGAGAATTCGACATTCGGATATCGCGGGTATCACGAACAGGCATGGATGATCAATCGATTTGGAGAAGTCGCTAGACGACATGGTCTCCTCGATGTCTGCTCGATTGCACTCAACAAGATTTACTCGTTGCCGAATATCGAGATATCAGAAGCTTTCCTCAAACTACGTGAACAGGCTTTATGCTTTTTCCAAAAACCCGAAAAGTTCAACGAAGGTCTGGACAGTATCAGCACTACAAATCTCATGTACTTTACTTCGGGTCAGAAATCAGAGTTCCTCACTCTAAAAGGAATGTTCATATCGAGATTGGGCCAGAACGAAGAAGCCAACGCCGAGTTTGCCCATGCTATCCAGATGGACATGACTTTACCTAAAGCTTGGGCTGAATGGGGTCGATTCAACGATAAACTCTACCGGGATCGAGCAGAAGCTGTTCCACCCATGCCGGAACCCGAGCCTGGACAACCACGATTCACGGAAGAACAATGGGCAGCCAAGTATACACTTGATCGAGCTGTTCTCGCTTCGAGTGCCGTCTCATGCTACCTCCAAGCATCAGGATTGTACGCCAACCACAAATGTCGAGGATTGCTACTCCGAGTCCTCTGGCTTCTTGGATTGGACGATAGTCAGATGACGATTGCGAAAGGTTTCGAAAACTACAAGGGTGATTTGGTCATCTGGTACTGGATTACGCTTATTCCTCAATTGTTGCTTTCGCTATCGCATAGGGAGGCAAGGCAGGCGAGGACGATCCTGATGAGAATGGCTAAACAACATCCTCAAGTAAGTCTCAACTCTATAGACCTAATCAGCGCTAACCATTCAGTCACTCTTCTACAATCTACGAGTCATTCGAGAAGAATGGGGAGGGAACCGGAAAGCAGTCTTGGCGAGTCGAGCCTTGGCCGCTCGCAAAGCCGCAGAAGCACAAGCTCAGGCCGCTAGAGCCCAACAACTTCAAGTTGAAGCAGCGAATGCCGTCAAGAACTCGAACGGGGACGGGGATGTCGAGATGAAGGACGCCAAAGATGAGAATGGAACTGCCGCCGCCAATCCCGGAACTCAGAACGGAAATGTACCAGCATCGGCTACTGCCCCGGCGCCGGTCATCAAGCTTCCCCTAGACATGGTGGATGAGATAATCAACCAGCTCAAGACTTCGTTCCCGCTTTTGGCATTGATGATGGAGAAGATGGTTGATCATATCTCGATCAGGGCCAAGCCGAATTCCGAGGAGGATATCTACAGGTTCTTTGCTGCTTTGTTGAACGATGCTATGCTTGTAAGTTATTATACTAGCGGTATAGAATGGCGCTGACGGGATAGCAATGGTGTGGAAAGAGTGCCATTCCGAACGACGATGGCGAACTCAGCCAGTCGACCAAGGACAACCTCTTCAAGTTCGCGCACAACCTCAGTGGAGAGTTGCGAGTAAGTGACACTTCGTGTTGGGGGTACAGCGTACATTAGACTGACCGTGACAGGGCGCAATCAAACGAGACTTCATGCAAGAAGGCCTCACGCTCAAGGAATACATCCTCCGCTTGCAGTATTGGCGTGATGTCTATGAAAGAAGCTTGGACGGCCGCGGCAAGACCCAATCTCTCGACCAGCACGGTTGCAACTTGAACGAATTCCACCATACCAAATTTGACGAAGTCGACGTGCCCGGACAGTACCTCAAACACATTGATCAAGGGGACGATCTTACCAAGATCGCTCGATTCTCTCCTTCGGTCGAGGTCGGACGAGGACACGGTCACTGCTTCCGACGAATTACAATGATTGGATCAGATGCTTCAATCAACACTTTCGTCATCCAGATGCCAGCCGCTAGACATTGTCGAAGAGAAGATCGATTGACTGCATTCTTTAGGATCATGAACAGTGTCTTGGCTAGGCGAAAGGAATCGAGACGAAGGAACCTTCAATTCCACCTACCGACTGCTGTCGCTTTCGCTCAGCAATTGCGATTGGTACAGAGCGATTCGACCTATGTCAGTCTTCAGGATATCTATGACGAGCATTGTCGATCCATGAACTTGTCGAGGGATGATCCTTCCATCAAGTACTACAGCCGATTGAAGGAGCTACATGATCCATCCATGACTGTGGTAAGCTTCCTCTCCCGTTTTTCCTGCAGCAAGCTAATGAGGCAGAACGATAGTCGATTCCTTCAGCTCAAGATGGAGATCATGAACGAGATCCAGACAAAGTATATCCCCGAAAACGTCCTTACCAACGTGAGTCGATGCAAGCTTTTCATGGTGCAAAGCTGAACATGCAGTACATGGTCAAATCGATGAAGGATCCAGAAAGTCTATGGCTCATGCGAAAGCAATTCGCCATCCAGTCAGCAGCAAACATGTTCCTCACATACATGTGCTGTCTCCATGGACGAGCACCATCTCGATTCCAATTCTCGCGAAAAACAGGTGGAATGTACATGTCGGAAATTTTACCTGGTGCGCAAATCGTTTCCACTTTCGACCATGCGCCAAACGCTAATCGTGCAGCTACTGCAGCTGGTACACCCATCATTACATCTTCGGAAGCGGTTCCTTTCCGACTGACTCCCAATATGCAGCATTTCATCACAAAGACAGGTGTGGAAGGGACCGTCACGGCGGTCTTGACTGCCTTGTCGAAGTCGCTGACAGGACCCGAATTCGATTTGTCGGGCATCTTGACAATCTTCCTCCGAGACGAGGTAAGTGATCTACTATACAGTAGAGTGATGCTAACATAAGCAGGTTGTCTTCTGGCTAAGCGTCTACAAACCAGAGAACAGGCCCGACACTGCTAACGCTACACTCGTGTACACAAGTGTGGACAAGTTCATACGACGGGCCGAAACGATCGGTTTCCTCGGCGAGAACAAGGACAGAGTGAGCTTCACCAATTGTTCTTTGACCACCTCGCTAACATATCAGAACCCCAACGCCCCGCCTGCCATCCATACCACAGTCTCGCTCATTTCCGCTGCTACCTCGCCAAGCCTCTTGTGCCAGATGCCAGAAAGTTACCTGGCTTGGTACTAGACCTTGGTATCGGGAGCGTATCTAGTTATCTTTATGTTGTAGTATAGTGTAATTTGTAGGAAGTAGTATCAATTAGAAATATGCATTCATGTCTGTTATTACAAGATGATAATTACGAGCTCTCAGGTCGCAGCTCTGGCATGTTTCTAGCGCCAGTTTACTAGACTAAGTCTCTGCCTTTTTCAAAGACTCAATGACTCCCGCCAATCTCCTATAATCGCGTAGCAAGAGTCCAATCTCAGATAATCTGATATCTCCAACTTCACCTATCAAATCAGCCGGTTTCGAACGTGGAGAACGAGAGGAACTCACAAGTCATGAATCTCTCCATTGGGGGATCAGAGGGTTCAGGCGGTGGAGTTGCGCTTGAAAGCTTGTCGGAAGATATGGTCCTCTTGATTGGTTCTGGACCACCGAAGAGGGAGGCACCTCGAGCACGACCCGATGCCAATGTCGAGAGTAACGCGTAACCCGACTGTATCGTTAGCTCATGCTGGACAGACATAGAGAGAGACATACCTTGCTAGGGGACGCTTCTGCCGATGGTGCACCGGACTCGTCCGAGGTAGTCTGGCCTGATAATCTACCGAGGACACCGATTGACGCGAGTCGGTTACTGATCGTCGCGCGTTCATTCTTGGATCCACTCTCCTCTTTCGACATCATGGACGATACACTTTTGATACTCCTCACATCCGCCAACTCGGCGGCTGGCATGTGCTCATGCTCGGTACTCGTGTCTTGATGATCATCTTCCTCGCTCTCGTCGATGTATTGTTCGTGGATCGATTCAGGCCTTGATGAGACATCAATCATCTCTTGGTTTCCAGTCCATTGCTGTTGCGTATCGGATGCTCTTGATGTCGCCCTCGATCGGGATCTGGCGGCTGCTGTCGATGCTGCCGCCGCGATGGAAGCGACGCTGGCAGTGACGGATGCTAGAGAGAAGGATGATGCCTGACGAGGACGCATATTTGGTCGGGGTACTGTGGCGTCATCGGAAGCTTGGTTGGTGGCTATTAAATGTTGTTCGGCGTTGGTTCCAATCAGTCCTCGGAGAGCTGTCCAGCTCGAATCGACCACTCCCGTCAAGACTTTGTTGGCCGAGTCAGCGGCTGACCCCGCCATTTCGGTGACCTGGAAGACTCGACCTCGGAGACGGGACGAGGCAGAAACAATACTGGCTGCGTCTGCATTACTTTCATCGAGATATGTCAGTCCGATAGGCGATAGGTCCTCCACACTACAGCGTCAGCTTTTGAGACTCAAGGAAGGAAAGTCAAGCGTACCTGATGACTTTATCAGAGTCTTCACCTAGTCCAAGATCGACCATAGCCACATGTTCCAAGAACTCAACGACGGCGGTCAAGTTGACAATTGCGTAACTCGCTTCCCCAGTCAAGCATATCGCAGATCGGTATCGACGCAAGTACATGAGATGGGAGGCAAGTTGAGCCGGATTGGATTTCACAACGGCGTAAATGATGATAGGCAGAATCAAGTCGGCGCCAGATGTCGACTGCTTCGAGGGCGGAGGTACTGATGCCGGTGCTGGCGATTCTGACGCGTGGATAGTCATGACTGAATCCGACATGGCTTCTTCTAGCATACTAGTCTCTGGTGACTGGCCAGAGTCAGTGAGCGTAAGTTGAGGGACAGTAGCGTCTGGTCTCGGGTCCAAAGCTGAGGGAGTGCGTTCTAAGGGATTCTCGTCTGCGGTTGGAAGCGGTGTAGCGTCTGGATCGGCTGGCGATATGTCCCTCATTTCGGTCGGGGTTGAAGGGGTGTTCGAAGAGACCGGGCTGAGATCATCGTTCTCTGGCGTGGCAAGATTTGAGGGCGTGGATGGCTTATATGGCTCGCCTTCAGGGCGAAGCTGAATGGGTGGAAGGGAGGAGAGACCGTCTATCATGATCAGTCAAAGCTGGAAATTACTTGAATGGACTCACCGACGACGATCTTGTGGGCCCGAATAAGTACTGCCGCCTTATCCTTGGGTGTCAAGCAGGTCGTCGAAGAGAGCTTCTGGAATTCTATTTGATCAGTAGTCTGTTCCAACTCAGCCGGAGGACATACCTTCACCAATCTGTTCCACCACGTCCCGGAGTCCATTCTGAATAGCATACTTGTCTTCGATCTCCTCGTCGACCTCGTCAGGCTGAGTGATGAGTCCAAGATGGTCCAGGGATAGGTCAAGCATATTCAGAGCCGCTATTCGGGAAGCGAGAACCTCGTCATGACGAGCATCATCAGATTCGATCGGAGAGAATAGCCTGAACGTCAGCTTCGGAAAGCGCGTGGGTGTGGGAAAAAGACTGACCTATTATATAGCATTCGGCAAATGAGGGCCTCGACCCTTTCTGCCGCTTCAGTCGCTTCCTTCTCCATAATCTCTTCTTTCGTTGCTCGACTCTTTTCTTGCTCTCCAGCCTCGCTTTTGCTCCATGGCAGATTACCGCTCGTCTTGCGTTTCGGACCGGAGGCTTTACTATCGTCCGCTCGCAGCTGTATCATGACATCGTCGTATACGCTCTCCACTAGATCCTGAAGCTTCTCGCCCGCCGTCGTAGGGTCTGTGAAGTCGATATGTAACGCCGCATCCGTCTCTATCGCATGCCCCTTGCTAGCATCTTGCGATGTGCTATTTGAAGTCGGTGGGCAAACACCGTTCGTGACCAGCTTGAAAACACGCTCGACCACCTTATCGGGAAGTTTGGACAACTCGTCGCGAACAGACGACCTAACAGCTTTCGTGACATTCTTTTGTAATTCGGAATATCGGATTGGTCTGGAAACGGTATATGCCGTCACTTGAAATCCATCATTCTGCTCTTGAGATTGAATAGACGCCGTCTCCGACAGTTCCATCGATAGTAGCGATGGACGAGGACTGAGAGGAACCGAAGGGTGCGTTGGTGAAACAACAGCGTTAGGCGAAGTCGGCCTGTCTGGCGTGACAATCCCTGTGCTGCCGCGGGAAGATGATGGGGTCATTGAAGTAGAGCCGGTGCCAGAATTGGCACCAAAGAAGGATGCAAATGGGTTGATACGCCCAAACTTTGCTGGTTGAGCCTTATCTTTCGCGTTCTCCTTCTCCTTGATTGATACTTCCTCGATTGGCGCCTTGTTCAGCGGAGGAAATGGTAGAATGGCTGTATCGGTAGATATATCGTATGTGGGGAAGAACGTGGATGAAGAGGAATTGCATGTAGGACGAAGGGCTGAGATTGCGGCTTGCCGAAGAGCAGTATCTCTGACCGCCTGCATGATGGTAGAGTCGGGCGGAAGGATCGACTCGAAACAGATCTTGCTGCCTCGCATCGTCCCTAGCATGCCGGATAGGGATACAAACATACTTGCTGGCTCGTCTTCGCTGTTTCGACTCGTATCTTTACCTCTACTTGGGCGTCTGGAGAGAGCGTCGGGTGATACCACAAATACGATATGGTCGCGCAGTATCTGCGGCGTGACCGGTAATGATGACGCTGGGGTAGTCGGCAAGAGAAGTACAGCCTGCTATTAGCTTCATCTCAGGAGTCGCTAACATACCTTGCCAGCAGTCAAGATTCTGATGACATCCGCCCAATCTCCTCCTTCTGCCATCTTGCCCTTTCCCAGCTGACATTTCTCAAACACCGAATCAATCATTGCCATCCCCATTGTCCCATTCCCCAGTCCAATTCTCTGAGCAGCAGCCTTCATACTCTGTTGCTGCAATCGTATTGTGGCGGATGATGAAGAAGGTCCAGCGGTCGCGTGCTGGGCCTCGGTTGCTACCTGCGGATCTGAGGCCGAAGGGGGCAGTGCAAATGTGGTGGATGTCGAGGTTGATATAGTAGGTGGAGCAGCTACACCAGTATTTGGCGTAGTAGGAGAGCTTCCTAGAGGACCCGAGCTAATGGGCGCAAGGTTCGGGGAGATGCTTGAAGGTCCAGCAGTATTGGCTCCCAGCATACTATTCATGCTTCCTACCGAGTCTCTCGCTGAGTGTCGTTGACGGGGTTTGTAAGGTAATCCATGGAGTTCGGCTTTATTGTATGAGTCGGTTCTGGCGTGTGCGGCAACTGATGGTGAAGCTTTATCGCCGCTGGACTCTCCACCCGCAGGAAGATGTGTGGACGAGCTTGAAGCACCAAGGAGTGGATGTGTCAGGGTTTCGCTGGGTGTCCGGGGTGCTCGAGTGGCCCTTCCGAGAGACAAAGATGAGAATAAGCCCTTCTGTTGCTTGTCTTCCGACATGTCACCTATGTATTGGAAGATGTTCAGGTAGTATAGCTGCAGTCCTATCTACTCGTAGTTGCACGTTCAAACGCTCAGGAACAAGGAACCTGCCTCCTCGCACCTAATTTCGGAAGCTATTTCTCTCACACCTATCAAGCGACGAGACGATAGCAGGTGAGCAATATGATACTGTAATCTGCCATAGATCACCAAGGTTGGAGGGTAAAGGCGTTCCGAGGGATGTGGCATTTATCACAAAGAATACTGTTGTATTGTCAAGAAGAGATCAGTCATCTAAGGGATGCTTAAAAAAAGGATCCAACTAATCTTCCCCCGAATGCTGATCCGATCAGACCTATGAAAGGAGGGTGTTTTGATGAGTCCCGCCAGATTGAAAGTATATAAATGCTCAATGAGTCTCTCCTCATCAACCAACAAGAACAACCAAACATGAAATCTACAATTCTCTTTGGACTCATCTCTCTACCACATATCCTTGCCACCCTGCAATTGATCATTGTGGCAAAAGAAGATGTGATAAAACCTAGTCTTTCAGCAGTCATGAATCCAGGCGAGAGCGCAGAGATGGTGTATCCCGAGGATTTTCTAGGAGGGCTTCATTGCCTTGGTGATGATAAAGCTTGGACTCCTTCATGTGATGGTCGACCCAAGTACAAACAAATTGGACAATTTAACTTCACAGAAGTAACCAAAGAGCCACGACCTATGGCTCTGTTCAAAAACGACCCTATCGGAGACGCTGGCTTGAACAGACAAGTAAGCCGCAATTCATTATATCACACATCATGGTTTGACTAACAGAACAGTGTTACATCACCACACTGAAGGACACAGGATATTACGTGTGGGAGTCTGATGGAGGATTCGACTTTGAGGGATTAGGAAATGACAAATCAGAGGAGGCAGTACAGATCACATGTGCAGCGTGGGCAGGGAAGAGGGTAACATCGGAGGAAACATTTGCGGGAGATACTGGATAGTATCATGTGATCAAAGACATCTGGAGTTCAAATCCATATAATCTGTAGTATCGTAATCAACTAATAGTCATGAGATGAGACGTGTGACACTTTGTCCCCGCACACAGTATTGATGGTTGCATGATCCATTTGGCCATTTAGTTTGACTTTCCCGGGAACAAGCTGTAACAAGAGAGGTATGGGTGTGTGGCCTACCACCATCACAACTGGCCTTTAATGTGGCTTGCCTCCAGCGCAAGTTTTGTCGATCGTGATAATGTAACTTGCCAGCCGCTTCCTCCAGGCTTGTACTCGTTAATCAGAGACAGCATCCCCGCTAAACCCCCCTCCTTAGGAGCCTATGCGGTCCTTGTTTCTTCCACGCCTATCTGTACTCTAAGGAACCGGCCCGGTCGGTAAATAGCGGCCGTTTGCTCGCGCTGGTCTACACAGATGAGGAAGAGTATCTATCATTGATACTTCTCACCTCTCAAAACCATGCCCAGATTCCTATGCTACTGTCCCGATCTTCCTGATCAGCTAGATAAACGAATGGCAGTGCGACCTCAGCATCTCGAACTCGTGACAAAGGAGAAGCAAAATGGCACACAGGGTATGTGCTGATCGTTCACTTTCTAGAGTGAAGCTTATTAGCTAGTCTACGGAGGGCTGATGCGTCCACGTCCCGGTACGAAAGCAAGAGACCAGGAACTACCTGACGGAATGCTCAATATCGCTGGATCATTCTCAATATATGTGATGCCTACTCTGGAGGACGTTTGGAAGAGATTGAAGGAGGATATTTACTGGACTGCAGACATTTGGGACAAGGACAGAGTGATCGTCGAAGAGTTGTTAGATTGAGATCCTATTCTCCATTTAGATGATGTACTATCACAAAAGAGAGATCCGATACCAGGGTAAGTCTCAGAATGGAGCGCTCATCAATACAATCATAGCGCTGATCGGGGTGTGGGTGCTCCCGTAAAAGTGGTATATCTCACAATCCACTCCAATCTCCTCGGGTCCAAAGCAGTAATCTCTACTTATTGCTGATCATGTTGATCTTTCTCGGGGATTTATGCTCATCCCAAGGGATACCTGGTGATCGGGGACACTATTCACAAAGGATATAGCCACTCTACGGCGTTCTGGGGTTTTGACTCATTGATCTACAAGTCTTCCTTTGACCGTTCAAATGACCTCCTTTCAGAAGATCGGCCTAGTCTCTCCATGGGCTCATCCTCCCTCAACAGTGAAAAGAGGTGGTCAGTGAAAAGATCCCCCCTTCGTCTCTTCAACTAAACCTTTCATTCTACTCTACTCTAGTCTACGTTGTCTAGACAACAGTATAGTTTCTTTCATTCAAGACAAAGACAAAGGCCAAGCATACCTGTACAGCAACTGATAACGGATAACAAACCTGATCCCTTCCTCTACGACCTTTCAAGCTATACAATTGATCGATTGATCCTTTCTTTCTTGAAGCATGTCGAATACCCCTAACTCTCCTCATCAAGCGGCCATGTACGATGCCTACCAGGCAACATTGGGTCGTAAGTTGCCTTCGCCTTTCCCTTGACAGTGATTGACATATTCCCAGAATTCCCTCGAAGTCCATCCCCTACTCACAAGCTGGGTGAGAAGGCCTCCCCGCCACTCAAAGTCACTACCGAGGCCAATGATGCCACCTATTCCCCACTTGCCGAGATCCCCGCTTACCAGCCTACCAAGGCTGGCGGTGAGAAAATTGAGCAAGCCGAGCTCATGGTCATCACCTCCCAGCCAGAGAGGCAGCAAATGACTTCTATCGCTCCAGCATTACTCTCCCCCGCCATCGACCCAGCGTTAATGCAGCCCATGGCTCCTCTACAAGACATATCACCCGTGATGCAAGGCAAGCGACCCATGCCGCCAGCCATGCATCGACTTAACACCAACTTATCTGGCGACGGTAGTGCTCCCTCCTCTGTCATTTCATCGTCCCCTGAGACTCCCCTCGGTATGCACTTTGGTATGTACTCCAATAGCCAAGGTCAAGAGTCATTCGAGGATCTATCCCGAGTCCCTTCAAGAAGTGATTTGATTACTCGAAAAGGTACAAATACCTCGACCAGCTCTGACGACGGTCTGATGAATGGTGACCACAATCAAGGGGGTGTGCCGGCTCCCAAGGCCAAGAAGAGCCACGCGAGAAAGGTAGGACCTCTTGTCATTTGACCCAGTCCTAGTACTTACTATCAGCAACCCCATGACCACATCAAAAGAGCCCGAAACGCTTTCATCCTCTTCAGGAAACATATCACCGATTCCGGCCTCATTCCAACGACAGTTGAATCAAAGCATCAAAACATCTCTGTCGTCGTAAGCCCCTGATCTTCCCCCACTTCTTCCCCGCTGATATCAGGCGGCAAAGATGTGGCGAGAAGCCCCCCAAGATGTCCGACATAAGTTCCAAGAAGAAGCTCGGATTGAAAAGGAAGAACATCAGCGAAAATACCCCAATTATCGATACCAACCCGTCTTTAGACGTACCGATATCATCCGTCGACGAGTCAGGAAAGACAAGACTGAAGATGAAAAAGTTGAAGCTGTCGCAGAGGCTATGATCAAGGGCAAAGCTGGCGAGGAATTGGTGGAAGAGGTCAAAGAGCAAATTGTCAGGAGTGCTGCCGCCAGCGAAGATGAGAGTGAGGGTGGTGGCGGTTCCAAGAGGAGGTATGTTCTTGGTGGTCTCGATATCGAACGTTGCTGATAGCCAGCCGCCGAAGACGAGAGGATGGCGAATTGTCTAAAGGTGCGCTTCGAGCTCAACGAGCCCAGAACCGAGCGAAAGCGATGCGACAGAACTTGCTCGGCTCCAGTCTGTTGGGGGGTATGATGTATCAGCAATCTTACCAACACGGCGGTTATCCCACCGACCACCGAGTACCCGTCCAATCTATGCCCCAGCACCCCGGGGCGCAGTACCATGTCGCCCATCATCCTTCCGAATATGCCATGCCAGTCGGCTACGATGTCGACGGTCGACCTGTCATGCGATCTTACCATAGTGGGGGGTACGATGCTGGAGGATACGATACCCAACCCCAACCCTCTCACTCCCACGAAGCAATGCATCCCCACGAGGGAATGCACCGACTTCCACCTATCCAAGATGCTGTCGGCGGAGGTATGTGGGAATCGCACGATATGGCCCAGTACCCTCCTCCTCGAATGGAGCACTGGCCGGAAGATCCGTATGGTCAACAAGCCCATGCTCAACCTCAATGGACACCCGATGAGGAAGGCGGACAACAGGTCGGCTACTTTGAAGGAGCAGAGCACTATCCCGATTACGAACAGCAATACCGTTTCCCACCTATGCTTGAAGGCTCCAATACCATGCCACCTAGTGCTATTCCATCCGTCGATATGCCTTTGCAAGATGCGAATACAGAAGCATGGAAGGAAGCTGGTCCTTCACATGCTCCCGATGCTCCGTCGGGTCATGTCTTCTTCAATGAGAGGTTGTTTGATGGGGCTCTGGGTAGTGCCCCGATGGCTGGACGAAGTCACGAGGACGAGGGGTTGGGAGCTTTCCACGAGGCCGTGGCGCAGGCGAACGAGACGCCAGAGTGGTGACCTTGGCTGCCTGTCTTGTATATAAGTGATGGACTTGTTAGTGAATACCGTATAGATTTCAGTGTAAAATACCGCCGAGACTCGTGTGACTCGGTCCGCAATTGGGAGATGCTTTTGCATGCTTTTAGCGTCTACTACTTTTCTAATCACCGATCTAAGCCTTCGCCTCATCGGCCTCGGCGTTAGCGGGAGCATCAGTGTGCTGAATATCAGCTAATGTCCCTCGTACAGATTTGGAGCAGCTGTCCCTCGTACAGATTTGGAGCAGCTCACCTCGCCTCGCCTGATACTGCTCATGATCTCAGCCTGAGTGGGCTCATCGCCTGAGGATTCACCGGAAGAAGACGACTGCTCGCCTGACTCGGCTGACTCGGCATTAGCAGGAGCGTCGGTGTGCTATCGTATTAGCTCTGCTTGATCAATGAGCCTCCATGAGCTCACCTCGCCTCGCCTGATGCTCTGCATGATTTCCTTTTGGCTTGGCTCATCTCCAGACTCGCCGCTGGTTGACTTTTCGGCCGAAGATCCATCATCCTCGCCCTGACAATGTCAGTCATGATCGAGGAGCAATGTGAACTGGACTCACACCAACATTCTGATCCTCTCCTGGGGCCTTCCTGTCACCCTGGGCAACGGCCTTGGGTGGGTTGGTAGTTTCCTTTTATAAGCTTTTATCCCAAACTGGGACTGGTACACTCACACGACCTTCCTTCTTGGCCTCATCTAGTTCCTCGGATCGGAAATCACCCTCGGACTTTTTGGCGAGCTCCTCGACCTTGTGGTTCTTGACGTTGTCCGTCTTTTCCTGGGCAGTGAGCTGAGCTGATCCAGGCTCCTTGGGCTCGTGAGGATGTTGCTGGTGGGCGATATGGTCCTTCTGGGCCGATGGCATCAGGATGAATGCTCCCTGATTATCAGCATCCATGTGCTATAATGACTGAAATGACTCACAAGACCACCAAAGATACCGACGGATCCGATCATCCATGGGAGGTCGCTACTGGGTTTGTGGGATGATTGAGAAGAAGCAAATCGCCTGGGGACGACAGCACGGGCGGAGGGGACAGCCCTAGTACGGGATACGACTCGGAGAGATGTTCGAAGTGACATGTTGGCTACTAGATGGTAATTGATTATAGTAATATACTGTAAAGAAATAAAGGTTCTGTATAGACGGAAGAGGATGTGGTAATCGGTGGTAGTGGTGACGTCGAAACGGGATTTGGACTTCGGCTAGTTCCGGGATATCCTCACTCGTTACCCCACATCTTCCCCCGCGACGTAAGTAGTGTCTCTTGAATCTAAAGCACGTCCCTCTTTGTGGATTGACAGTTGAAAGCGACCTCCTTTCTCCCTAATACATATAGGATACAAGACACGAATCACCGCTCAGGAAGGGAGTCGAGCGATGAGATTGATTTCCGGCCCTCAAAATCGATATATGCTGTAATATAGCTCGACCTCGCCCAGCATGTCGGGCGGTAATATTAAGGTGGTCGTCAGGTCAGTCCCCAGTCCAGTAACCATACGCGGCCTGATTACTCGTACTGACTTGTAGATGCCGACCACTGAATTCTCGAGGTATGACCACAGTCATATCTATCACTTATCGCTGACCTTCCAGAGCTCGCGCGAGGCGCCAAAGGCCTCATCCGTATGGAAGGATCACAAACCATAATAGATCCTCCACAAGTAGACGACACCCATGCATCAAGTAGATCAGCAGGGAAGAAACCTCAGATCTTCTCGTTTGGTGAGCTAGCGGCCTGCTCTCATCCAGCTGATAAATAGACAAGTCATATTGGTCCGCTGGGAAGCGTGATGATTCAGATTACGCGTCACAGAAGACTCTTTATGATGATTTGGGGGTCGAACTACTGGATCATAGTTTTGAGGGATTCAATACTTGTATCTTCGCTTGTGAGCTTTGGAGCTCGCCCGTTGGTAGCAGAGCTGATTCATAGATGGCCAGACTGGCAGGTGAGTTCCTCGACATGCATGACAGAGCTTAGCTGAATGTATGTGAAGTGGGAAAAGTTGTAAGCTAGCCGCTTTGGGTCTTGGACATCAGCTGACATTAGATTCGATGATGGGGTGTAAGCCTCCCACTGGCCAAGTATTCATGTGCTGACCCGCAGACGGAGCCGACAAGGGTATCATCCCACTGACTACCTCCGAGCTCTTTCGGCGGGTAGAGACCAGGTCAGCAGCCGAGAAGGATCTATCCTACTCGGTCGAAGTATCTTACATTGAAATATACAATGAGAAGTAAGCTAGCTGATTCGTATTCCAAGCTAACTTGTAGAGTTCGCGATCTGCTGAATCCGAAGAATAAAGATAACCTACGTGTCCGAGAACATCCATCTTTGGGCCCGTACGTGGAGGATCTAAGTCGGCTTGTGGTGGAAGATTATTCTCAGATGATGACTTTGATGGATGAGGGCAACAAAGTGAGCTTCTGCCAAATGGTCCAGAAAGCTGATGCCAGGCTCGTACGGTAGCTTCTACAAATATGAACGAAACAAGTTCCCGTTCTCATGCCGTCTTTACCGTCATCGTAAGTCTACTGCGACGATTCTGCTGACAGGTAGTTGACACAGAAACGGCTCGACCCAATCACAAATATGGTCGGCGAGAAAGTCTCAAAGATCTCCCTAGTAGATCTCGCCGGATCAGAGAGGCAAGCCTCAACAGGTGCAACTGTATGTCCTCTTCTCGTTCCCAACTGACCTCAGGGCGCTCGTTTAAGAGAAGGGTCAAATATCAATAAATCCTTGACAACCCTCGGGAAAGTCATTGCGGCCCTGGCTCAAGCTAGTGAGACAGTCAAGGGAAAGAAAAAGAAGGACGACTTTGTGCCGTACCGTGATTCTATCTTGACTTGGTTATTGAAGGAATCGCTTGGTGGGAACTCAAAAACTGCTATGATTGCTGCTATTTCGTAAGCTGCCGAATGAACCGTCGCCTTTAAGCTGACTCTCAGTCCTGCTGATTGTGAGTCTCATGGCCTGTCATTGCGCCTCACTGACTTCCCTCAGACGAGGAGACATTGAGGTAAGAGCTTTGAACGCAATCTAGAATATGACGCTGATCGACAGTACCCTCCGATATGCTGACGCTGCAAAGCGTATCAAGACGCATGCAGTCGTCAACGAAGATCCAAATGCCAAACTCATCCGAGAGCTCAAGGAAGAGCTAGAACGTGAGTACAGCGTGTAATGTGAGCTTATGAAAGTGCTACGATCACGAGTATCAGGGATCACGGGCAACGACGAAGAATCTACCTACGACCCATCGGTGCCAGCAGACAAGCAAATAGTCCGATATCGCACCAAAGACGGAGAGATCAAACAAGTCACCAAGCTCGAGCTTCAGGATCAATTGCAAGCTTCTGAGAAGTTGATGGAGAGTTTGAATCTGACTTGGGAGGAGAAGATGGCAAAGACTGCTGCTATTCATATTGAAAGGGAGAAGGCTTTGGAAGAATTGGGAATATCGATCGATAAAGATGTAAGCTACTTGAATTCAAGACAAAGCTGATGTTAGGTGGTAGGCGTACATGCGCCTCAGAAACATCCTTCCTTGGTCAATCTCAATGAGGACCCTTTGATGTCCGAGGTGAGCTTTTCGGGCCTGATTCTTTACGGAAGCTGACGATCAGTGCTTGATCTACCAGCTCAAACCTGGGAAAACCATAGCGGGAGCAACGACAGGCGAAACAGCTCACGTCCGTTTATCCGGCTCACACATCCTCGACACCCATTGTATATTCACCAACACCGACGGTAAAGTAACCGTCGAAGCCCTCGCCGACGCTCGAACATTCGTAAACGGGAAAAGGGTTCCGCCAAATTCACCAATAAAGCTCCTAAATGGCTACCGAGTGATTCTTGGGGACTTTCACGTATTTCGGTATAATGATCCACAAGCTGTTAGGCTCGAGCGGCAAAGGCTGAGTGGCACGCCGAGGTCGGATTCACCTAGTAAACTGAATGATGAGTTCATGGATTGGACAGCGGCTAGGAGGGAGGTTGCGGATATTGAGAAATTGGGTGATCAAGATCTGGATAAATTATATGACGATATTGTAAGCTTAGTCTAACTTGTGGAAGCTGACAAGCAGGTCAAAGTGCGGATCCAAAGGCGTAAGACCGATAGTCGGATGGACCTGGCCGCCGAATTCGAATCACGTCTGACAGGTTCTCAGACGGACGAGCTCCCAGAACCAGTGGGTAATCCATGGGTAGGACCAATGGAGACGACAACGACCGAACGAGAATCTCTACACACCCCAAATGGCGATGATGAAACTCATTATCAAGACTATCGGTCCGACACTAGCCTTCTAGGCCCAGCAATCAAGTTGATCTCATCAGAGGATTCAACATTGGAGCAAGAACATTTAACTAGGCAGCTCAGATCTCTAGCTCTTGAAGTCAAGCGGATTAGGTCACAAGCTGCTGCGTCTAGAGCACTGGATAAGGACATTGTTGACACTGCGACCTGGACTGCTAGGGAGTTGAAATTGGTCCAAGGTGCCGTCAAGAAATGGATGGGATTGAGAGCTTTCAAGATGGCGGAACAGATTTTAATGGGTGCCGTTGATGTCAAGGAAGCGAGTGTCATTGCGTGAGTATTTACTCCCTTCGAATAATCAGTAAGCTCACCTGCAGTCGTACCATGGGTCGGAAAGTATCTTACAACTTCTTGATCGGCGATGATGGATGCGGTCACCCTTCCTCTTCAAGGGACATACTTGGCCATGTCGCCGATCTGGAGGATGTCGGCGAGGGTCTACATCAGGCGCATGGCCCAGGAGTCTTGATAAAGGTCCTTGATCGGGAAGCCAACGGTGAGCTTCGATGCTCTCGCCAAAGCTGACGATAGCCATCTACACCTGGGACTACACCCGTTTCCACCAACAACTCGTCAAGATGCGGCAAGTCCAAGCGTTGAAGCATCGGCCCAATTACTCGCTACATTTCCGAGACGAGGGGACATTCACTAATCCTACCCCATCTTCTTATGCGTTTATTGGAACAGCAAAAGCTCCCCTCCGCTTACTCGCCAATCGAATTTCTCACGATCTTACTCTCCCCATCATCTGTCCTTATACGATGGAAGCTATCGGTTCGTGTCGTCTCACCTTCGCCCTCTCATCTTCTGGCTCTTCGGGGGTAGCGTCGCCTGAATCGGTATCGAGGCCTTTGAAAGGTTTCGTACCTATCGGACAGCGGTACTCGTTCGATGTACTCTTGAATGGAGTCAAAGGGATATCGTCCTCCAGCTTCTCCTCAATACACGCTCAAGTCCGCCTCTCATCATTGGTTGGAGAAGATATAGCTTCGGACGACACTTTCATCTCGCCCTCGATAGATCTTACCGAATCGTCCGCATCACATTTATCCCTCCGGAAAACAGTCACTGTCCTCGTCACTCCAGCAATGGTAGAGTACATGAAGAATGGCTACGCAAATTTCGAATTCTACGCAACACTCCGCCCACAATACCTCGAACGTTTGGATCGACGGGATCTTTCGAGAGAATCTTCCATCCCTCATATCCAATCGCCAGGAGGCAGACCGCCCATGAGGAGATGTGAGACCGATTTCCTTGGAGAAGAACATCATGATATCCTTGCTACCATCACGGTGTCAGAACTTTCATCAAGCGGGACATATGAACCAGTAGAGGTGATTGATGATATGTATCAACTTCACCAGGGGGTCCAAAGGCGACTCGGTATCAAACTACATCATTCCTCTGGAAAATCGTTCCAATGGACATCGATTGATCATGTTACAATCGGCGATATCCGGACGAAATCGAAAGATCAAATCACGACGGTGTCGGAACAGGAAGTTGACCTCAAGGTGACAAGTCACGAAGTGGACGATCTGCCGGATGGTACTTCCATCCTGTCAGCAAGTGGGCCATGGGATACGGCCGCCCATGGATCGATCCACCTCGACCGCCGAACCCGCTCTGAACAAACTATCATCGTTCGCCTGGTATTCTTGGTCAACGTCGAATCACTCCACGAACCAGCTTCATTCACTCTCGACCTCCCCCTGAAGATCCTAGCGAGGGAATCGAGGCGAAGCTCCTTGATGTCGTACTTTACATCGGCGACGACCCACAAATCCTTTACTGCCATCTATGGTATTGATCTCGTTCCGCCTATCGCACAGTCTTCTTCTGATCTGTGGAGGCTCGATACGGCTAAGAAACATGTCCCTGGAGAAGAAGGGCTCGGGGATTGGAGACCTCGTGGAGTCAGTTTATTGGAAGATTGGCAGAGGGCTACCAAAACTGCAAAGGGGATCGCGGACAAGCAAGTCACCTCTACTGTCCTCGATCTCCTAGGTGATCTGGATCAAGTGGAGGTGGATAGGGATTCAGAGGATCTCCTCCGCCATGCGCTAAAGCTGTGGGAACAGCATATGAATCAACGATATCTCGTGAGTCGCCTGCGAGAACACTTGAACTAGCTGACCCGCAGATCAACTTGGAACCTAGAGAAGATGAAGCAATCTCTAGGAAATTGCGAAAACTCATGCCTGAGCTCGAAACGAAATTAGTACCTCATGTGAAACTTGCTCCCAAAGTGTATGTCCACTCGATGATAAGGCTGATAGGTAGTGACACCATAATCAAAGAGGGCACAATGGCCATCCTTCGGGATTCACAAGCTAATAAATGGGACAAATGCTATTTCACCCTCAAGCGGTATGTCCCTTCCTCCCCCGTACGCTGATGATAGGCCATACCTCCATATCCACCCGTCATACACTGAACGCCCTATCCAGATTATCAACCTTACCAAAGCCAACATCACCCCTTCTCCTGATGTAGAGGCTCTACTGGGTGTATGTCCTCCAATCCTCGTAATGGTCTAGCTGATAATCAGCATCGATTCGCATTTACGATTTTTACGCCTAATAACTCTTATGTCCTCCAAGCTCCTAATGCTAAGGAATTGAACGAGTGGATGAGGGTTATCATCACTTCTGCTGGGTAGCTCCCTCTTGTCTTTGTCGACCTTTACCTTGTTCTCTTGACATTCATGACTATACGAACTCTTATGATTTTATGCATTACGATTATGCCTTGTTCTCTCCGGTCCGGTCAAAGGATACGTACACGTGCAAAATGCCCACCTTAACTTACCTGAAACGCAGCTTGGACATACGCCTGTGCTTTGTACATTCTCCTACTATCGTATGATGCATACATACCTTGCGTGTTCTTATGACAAAGGTATCAGCCTAGCCTAGTTCAAAGGGTATACTTACCCCTTACTTTCGTTTGACTATGTAATATGAGATACATATATATGCCAAGGGGTGGAGTCAGTATCGGGATCGGCGGGTATAGGGGTTTTGGGGGGAGACGGGTTCGGGTTCGTAGGTTCATTGATAGGGGATTTGAATGCATCTATCAACTTGACTTTGTAGACTTGTCTCAGCTCTTCATATCCATTATTGTCTACTTGAGATATAGATATACTATATGGAGTGGGTTATAAACCGATCGGACCAATAACAACGCATAATCTAAAGCCCAGAGCCAAACCTGTAACCGTCACCTACGTTCATCCCTTAAATCCATTCTCTCCGACCTTCATTGTCTTAAACCCCTCTCCCTTCTACCTTTGACCTCTTTGTGTTCTTATTGGGTCTATTCATACCTACCACCGATACTACGACTGGCTAGATAGGATAGATAGGATAGACAACACATAGTAGAGCTAGTAGACATTTAAATGAGTCTATCAGGTAATCCCCCGACTTCTCAATCTCAACAACCACAACCACAACCATCACAATCACAACGAATCACTCGACAGAGTGGACCTTCCAATACAACGACTACGAACATAAACACAAACGACAGTAGAGCAAGTAGTTCTAGTAGTACCACTACTGCGACTAGTAGATATACAGAAGGCGGATTTCCTGGTCCTGGTCCCGGTATCAATCATATACCTCCTACACCCCTTCGAAACCCATTACCACCTATACGTATCCCCGAGCTCGATTCTCGACTATTCCCTTCTCATCATCAATATCAAGCATACCCCCAACGACCACACCCATTACATCAATCCCTTTCTTCGCCTTTACTACCCGTAACAGGCGGCTTAGGGTCAGCAGATCCATATACCGGAACTCGACATCTTCCACATCCATTATCTTCACCTGGACAATTGTATCCACCTGGATCAAGTACAGGTGGCCAGTACTTTAATCTATCCTCATCCACTTCATCGAGTCCCCTGTCCGATACTCGAGTACTTAGGTCTCCTCATCCGCCATTAACTGCGATCCTACATCCTTCGGAACGTTCGGCTTATCAACAGCAACCCTCTCATTTCCTCCAACAACAGCAACAGCTCTCCCATTTACAACAGCAACAGCTACAGGATCAACATAGGCAATTGCATCACTACCAGCAGGAACAGCTACATCACCAGCAATCCCATTCCCGTGGTCAGTCAAACCCATCTGGACACTATAATACCATCTCCCCTTTATACGAACAACACCCACACACAACCGCTCCTCCCCATTTACCTCCACTCGCCTCGCACTTACGATCATCTCCACCTCAAATCCCACCGCCATTACGATTCCATTACTCTGCAACTCCACCTACTCATTTACTTCAACGACCTTCATCCGCTCAATCACAAGGCAGTTCCACATCCCTCTCTCACGCTCAAACACGTTCGCAGTACTTTCCCGAATTCCTGATCCCAGCAATGCCGCCAAGACGTAAAGCCGCAGCACCAGCGGATAACGTTACCATGTCAACCACCCCGCAAACGATATCTTCAACTACCTCATCCCGCCCGCGAAAGAGTGCAAAAGGAAACGGATGGACGATGGAACATACCTACGACTCTGTAGGGCACAAGAAAGAGGTTATCGTGATTGATGATTCTCAAACCCCAGAACATCCACCTAGAAAGAGGACAAGGGCACAGGTAGCAGCGGAGAATGCTGCTATTGCTGCCGGGAGGGGACAGTCTGGGTATGCCAATGGGACCGGGCATGGATCCTCAAATGGACATTTGTACAATAACGGAGCTACGGCACATAGTGTGGCTAGTACAAGTTCGGCTGGGAAAAAGAGAAAGGTTGATGAAGGCTCTGATCCTGCAAAGAAAAAGGGCAAGGTAGCTGTAAGTCACTCTAAACTCTCTTGAGGATTAAGCTGATGAATAGGCCGAGACTGCATCGTATGCCCAGAAAGTGACAAAAGGCCCGCAAGTCCAACCTGTCCCCGCCAACCAGACGAATACATGGGACGATGCAGAAGGTCACTATATTGTCAAACCGGACGATATCATCGGGCATAAGTGTATGTGCCCCTTGTGCACGTACAAAGCGATGCTGACGAGACAGACAAGATCGTCCGCCTCCTTGGCCAAGGGACATTCGGTAAAGTCGTCGAAGCTAGGAATGTCGAAAGTAGACGTAAAGTCGCCATCAAAGTCATCAGAGCTGTCCAAAAGTATAGAGACGCTAGTAAGATTGAAATAAGAGTTTTAGAGACATTACGGCGGCACGATCCTGGGAATACAAAGTACGTCCATGATACCATTATTAAGCTGACGATAGTCATTGTATTCATATGGACGAATACTTTGATCATCGCAATCACCCCTGTATCGTTTCCGAGTTGTATGGGATGAGTGTATTTGATTTCTTGAAACAGAATTCATTCTCGCCATTCCCAGAACGACATATCCAGGATTTCGCAAAGAGTCTACTGAAGAGTGTTGATTGTGAGTCCACTACTTATTCACCCTAGCACTGAACTGACAACAGTCCTACATCGGTTGAAATTGGTTCATACGGATTTGAAGCCAGAGAACATTTTACTGGTATCGAATGAATCTAGATTAGCTGGACCGAGGGTATGTCCACCATTACCAGGAGGTCATGAATGACGCTGACTAGTCCAGAAGGCAGGTGCTAAATCCCGGGCTATCCTGAAGAATACCGACATCCGCCTCATCGATTTCGGAAGTGCAACATTCGAAAATGAATATCATTCATCAGTAGTTTCAACCCGTCATTATCGTGCTCCAGAGATCATCCTCGGTATGTCCCTTGCTGTTGTACAAGATCTAGCTCATGATTAGGCCTACCATGGTCATACCCCTGTGACATGTTTTCTATCGGTTGCATCCTCGTTGAATTCTACACCGGAGACGCCCTCTTCCAGACTCATGATAATCTGGAACATCTAGCTATGATGGAGGTAGTAATGGGTAAAATGCCTCAGAGAATGATCGATAAGGCCAGGTATGTCTCGAACCCCTCTACTAACAATAAGGTACTGATCGGCAGGGTCAAGAAACCTGAATTCTTTAAAGCGGGCAAGATCGATTTCCCAAACGCATCAGTCGGTCGATCATCACGGAAATACGTGAAATGTATGAAATCACTCGCTCAAATCATACCACCCACCAGCTCGCATAATAAATTATTCCTAGATCTCATCGAGAGATTATTAGATTTCGACCCCGATACACGGATAACAGTTGATAAAGCACTCAGCCATCCTTATTTGAAGGTCGCAACGGCTGAACCTCCCACCGCTACCGTAAGTCATCCCAGGCCGGAGGCCGTCGAGTCGTCCATGTCGGAGCTGACGAGTAGGATGTGTAAATAACGAATATGTCCTTTTTCCACCTTCATGATTCATTACATTTACACATTCATTTTCTACGAGACGAGACGAGAATCAAGAGACGAGAGATGAGAGAGATAGATTGGATGGCATATGAATATAGTCGGGCTAGAATTGTCGAGAGAGATGAGTTGTCACGTAGAGGACGAATTTCCTTTAAATCAGATTATGCAGTGTCTATGCGACGTGTCATTTCCACTTCATCGAACACTGATCCTCACCGTAGCGTGCTGCAGTATTGCAGGGTCGACCTTCATTACTGTGTCGCTGTACTGTCCGCTGCAGACTCTGTTACATTTCGGAAGTGCAGTTTCAGACGAGAGGCCGCCGGGCAATCAGGATCGGATCATGATTGTCCTCGTAGACTGTCATCACGGCCCGATGGGTTTCCATGCGCATTAATCGTCCTTAACCCTCCTCTTGATATTGGGTGACCATCAGTCATAACGATGTTGTCCGATCCGGGAGCCATCAGTAATCACGTTGTTCTCCGTTCCACACCAAAACACCAAATCGAATGACATAGAGATGTTGAGTGGTTATGCATGCAAAGATACTATATGTCGAGAATTATTTCGTATGTGATAATCGACATCCACAAATTCTAACAAAGCAATTCAACTCTAAATGGTGATTTACTTGGTCTGATCATTAGCTCTTATTTTCAAACACTTGCAGCCCTGACGGGCGAATGGACGTACGGCCTCGGCGAGGTGGGTGATGAGGTCGTTCCTGTCCTTTGCCTTCTTCAAACCAGCGAAAGCCATCTTGGTTCCTGGGATGTACTGTCAAGTCAGTGATGTTCTGTGCTGAATGATTGGGGTGATGACGCGATGGAAACAGCGCTAGGTGAGATGATCGGGGAGAGGTCGCTCCTGATCTCTCAACTAGCCCACCACAATCATGTCCACGGCGAGCTAGCCCACCACAATCATGTCCACGGCGAGCGATCCTGTGAGAAGGACCGCTACTACGCCACCAGATCGATCCTGTCCGCGATCGAGGCAAACGATGTGGATGTGCGAAAGATGGAATTCAGCTCACCTTCTTGGGGTTCTCGAGGTACTCGAACAAAGTGTCGTTGTCCTGTATATCAGTCAAAGCTCTGTGAGGTCAATATAAAGTGACTAACCCAAGTAACACCCTTGTTAACGTTGGCGGCAGTGTAAGAGAAACCCTCGACCTGTCCAGACTTTCGTCCGAAAAGACCGTGGAGGTTGGGTCCGACCTTGTTGGGCTCACCGGCACCTAGGGTGTGGCACTGGGCACATCGGGTCTGATATCAGTTAGATTCTCGATTTTTGATTGATTTTTCAAAATCGATGGATTGATCTTCGATCTGTGCTTGACGCGCAAATAGGGAGCCGATCTGGTTGGGGGATGGGGCAAATGAATGGGAGGACATACCTTGAAAAGGGAAGCTCCCTTGGTAGCGTCACCTAATGATGTTAGCTTCGATCGGTACAGGAATCGCAAGCCACGCCGCAATGTTGATCGATATTTTGCGGCGGGGCGATATCGGTATGGATGGCAATGCCGGCGTTGCGGCTGTGGGTGATGAATACTTACCTGCAGAGTATTTGTCACCGGCCATTTTGATTAATGTATATGGGATATGAGTTTAAGGAATAGGTAATAGAAGTTGATGAACACCTAATACGTGGTCTATAACGTTTTGTGTCTCTGTGTAACCTGATTCCGGTCCTGCCCGATGCAGCCAATAACAGAGTGTTCTTTCAAAATATATTTGATCCCGCTCCGTTCCGGCTGGTGCCTATGTTGACCACGTGTAAGGGATAAGTAGGCGTGTCTGTGAGTGTGTAGGGTAGGAGAATCGATTAACTGACAATTGACGAGAGTCTTTACCTTATACATATCCAAGCATCTAACAATGGTAATTCTCCCTTTACACTTCTACTATAGCTAGAGCTAACAATACAGGGAGGAGGCGTATGTCCACTCATATTCCTACTGTCCAAGTAAACACTAACAACCAGGGCCAATACCCATTCCCAAAAGAAGTATGGAGTCCATCAGGAGGATGGTGGTCCAGACCCGCAAACTGGAGGAGTAACACTATCGTCGCACTTGCCGGGATCGGACTAGCTACATTCGGTGTATGGAGAATCAGTGCTAGGAACGAGGTATGTTACTCTCGTCAAGAATAGGGCAGGAAGCTGACGAGGATAGGTTAGACATATCGCTCCTACTCATGCTATTCCATCTCAACGTGTAAGTCGGAGGGAGGTGTTAGCGTATGGATCGCTACATGGCGTGGGGCGTAACGAGCTGTACTGATGAATAGTGGTCACCACAGGCAAAAGAGCTGGGCGTACGTGTGGAGTAGATTGGACGAATGGCGGAGATTGGGGGATGTTTAGAGAGAGCAGGAGACAGGAGGCAATGTACGATGCATCACATGACTCGGAATGCTTTATGGTGTGTACGTGGTGACTTGTCGCCTGTGGTCGACACAGACTAGGCTACCCTCGAAATCATCAGGTCTAATCGTATCTTCTGTCGTGACTTATGGACAACACGATCAATTTAGAGGGAGATGGGCCATACTTTCATGCCCAGCGATATGTCATTCACCACTCTGGAATCATCGTGGAACTCTACCATCGAATCCTTCCTCGGGCAATATCCCCTCTCTACAAATCAGCAAAGACCAAGTAAATTGAAAGACAACTGACCTCCTCAATAACCCCTCCAGATCCCCCTCTCCAATCTCCCAATCGACCCTAATCCAATTCCTCTCAAGTTCCCCATCTTTATAAACTAGCATAGTAGGCAAGACGTCGGGGTCTGCTTCCACTTCTTCCTCTTCCTCATCATCGTCCTCGTCGTGGTGTTCGGTACGTGGTCGGGAGGAGGGTAAGAGTGAGAAATGGACTGTTGTTGCCCGGGCTCGTAATAATGTTATTGGGATGCTTGACGTCGAGAGTGTAGTGGAGAGTGTAGTCATTTCTTGTAGCAGTGTTTGACAGCGTTGTATTTCCTAAATAATCAGCATTCCGCATCTAGCGACCATCTAGCCTTTACTGGCCGACAAGTGTACCAAAGAGAGACTCACAGGTTCATATATCAAAACACAAACCCACCCCTCCCTCTCAACAGCACTTACAAACCCCTCCTTCCCAACCTCCCGTAGTCCCTTCCGAGCCTTCATCTCCTCAATCCTCCCCTTTCTCCACTCCTCAATCCCATCCCCTTGGTCCTTTTCCTTCGCACGCAAATCATCCTCTTCTTTCCAGGTATTTCCAACAATAGTCATCTTTTCCATTCTCTCCTTCAGTCCCTCCCTCTCCCTCTTCTCCTTAGATTGGGTTGAACGGGTATGTGCTTTCTTATCGTTTAAAACACCTTTGATACCCGTCTGTGCGCCTTTTGCGTGGATCTCATCTTGTTCTATTAATGCGTCCTGACTCTCTCCTGCCGTAGCATTGGGGTGGTAGTCTTCGGAATCGGGTTCTGAGCCAGAATCAGAGGGTTCAGGTGTCCCACTTCGTTCCGCAGGGCGGTAATTGTCTTTGAACAGTGCGCCGGATAGGGCTGCTTCTTCCAATGCGTCTGGCATAGTGGCAGGGGTTGACTAAGTAGAATCAAGCGTTGAGCCGCTATGTAAAGATGATCGACGAGGTCGACGTGGGGTAATTAAGGTGATTGAGAGTGGGAATGGGAATGACAGAAAGTTGAGCTTGTACTAAATGCCAAGACCCAAGTGATCGACGCGGCAGAAGTCCTTTTGTTCTCTAACCTCAGAACATGCATCATCTCGAAATCCCTCTATTCAAGGAAATGACCAGGAATGCAAGATGCATAGTATGTGAGATATACAACTGGGAGAATGAATGATCTACGCTACATCTGCCCAAACCCTTGTCCGCCGTTCACATTTGGATTTGGAGCCGGATTGGGATTCCCTAGATTCTCACCCACCCCTCCTCCATTCATGGGCATATTGTTCAGGCCCTCAAAATACGTCTACTCATCAGCTCCGCTCTTCCGCTTGCTCTCATCATCGATTCCTGGAGTGAGGAAAAGATTGAACAAGACTCACATTCCATTCTCCCCAATTGAATTGATTTATCGGTAACCCTTCCAGTAAACTAGCATCAAACCCGCCTGAATTGGTCGAATCCATAAACAACTACCCTGTCAGTCTCTTCCCATCTTCTGAAAGAAAATGACTTACATCCTGTTGCCCTCCACCTCCCATTTGTAGATTCGGATCAATTGGAATACCAA
Organism: Vishniacozyma victoriae; assembly: GCA_017654735.1. NCBI lineage: Eukaryota > Fungi > Basidiomycota > Tremellomycetes > Tremellales > Bulleribasidiaceae > Vishniacozyma > Vishniacozyma victoriae. The sequence continues at coordinate 727,262 of JADPYG010000090.1, forward strand.
CATCATTAATATTCGGATTAACATTTGTCGTATTCTGCATCCCTTGTAGAGTATCTTGATCTGCAATATTGAAATCGGTTCGATTGGGCGTCATCACCCCACTTCCAGTTCCTGTACCAGTACCACTGGCATTCCCACTATTATACCCATTGGTATGAAGTGCAGTCTGATCAAGTGTCCCCCTCGCCCTACTTGGGAATTCCTCCTTTAAGACCTGATCCCCCTGAGGTAGACCCGATTGTAACATCTCATCTCTTGATGATGTTACCCAGATCCCACCTCCTGGTTTACTCGTATCAGGGACAAATACTGAATTTCCATATTTCTCCCTCATCCTCACTCCGGCAGTCGGATTTACGTTGTTTGGTCTATCGCTTTGTTCAGAAAGATTCGTCTTTAGGGCTGCTTCGTATAACAGTGATGTCGTTTCGCAAGTCTTTCTGCGGATACTCATTTGATCTGGAATCAGCATGCATCCGTCACTCATTTGAGGAGACATACCAGGCTGTACGATCCGTTCCCACTCTGACGCAACTTCCTTAGCAACCTTCAAAGCATCAAGAGCAGCCGGATCCATCCGCCTCACCCACGTATGATATTGGATCAAAGCAGCTGAAGTAGCTGTATATGGGTAAATGAATAACGAATCCAAAACGACGTTATTATGAGATAACCAATCGATTGATTCTTTCGACCATTGAACTAGTTTGGACCATTGTTCCGTCTTGAGTTGAACAGTGATTTGCGGTGGGAGTGTATGGGTTATACGCATGAATACTCGCCAGAATAGGAATTGGAGGGCACAGTGGCCCAAGTGCAGGAGGCCTGGGGGTTAGCGACGTGTTCGAAGTAGTCGTTGCGGGAAACAGGAATAACTGGAGGGAGTGGTAAGGGATGAACAGTGTGAGGCGGGTACTCACCGGCATTATGAGAACTTCCTGGACCTTTATACCTCAACTGTTCCGGTAAATCCCTTAACCAACCATCAAAGTCCGCCAGCAACGTCTCCAACTGTTCATCTGTAGCATGTTTCAATCCAGTAGGTGAATAAATCGTCTTCAAAACCCTTCCAACAAGGATACACAATTTCAGATGTTCCCCCAAACTCATGGAACTTTCCTCAACAGGCCAGTTTGCAGGATCCATGTCCGGTACAACTTCATACGGGGCGGGTAGTAGGACATCGCAATCGCATAAATCCACTAGTAGAGGTGTTCCGAGAGCGGCGCCGTACCATCTATCGAAAATTACACATGCTGCCCATACTCGTCTGCGGAGTTCGACTTGGACGAGATCCTGGGCTGTTTTGGCTTGAAGGTTGGATTCTCGATGAAGACCTAGATCTTGGGCCATTCGAATAGCAGTCCCCATACGTATAAGGGATGCACTAGCGGTAGCGGCTGTAGGTTGGGCGTGCAAGTCACCCGCTTGACCTAGAAGCAACTGTATATCAGCCTCCCGTTCGGCCTGACATTCGGAAGGACGGACCAAGGCCTGGACATGCTCAAACCTGGCATCACTCAGAATATCATTCGACCTCAACAACCCATTGATCACCCCTCTCACCCCCGCAAACACTTCCCGAGGAAAATGTCGCATGGTAGCAGCTAGCCCACAGATCGAATACAGTAGAAGAGGGCTCGGATTCGCTTTAGCAGTAAAATCCGCTTTACTAACCACCGGAAACAACGGTGCCAAGTGTTCAAAATACGCATTCACAAGAAGCGAGATTGTATGTGCCGATAAAATTGGTCGATTCAAACGGTTGTGCGCTCGAGAGGGATCGTCGGGGTCTGCGTCTGCATATCCTGTTGCTGTGGGTGGGGCGTTTACGCGGATTAAGCCATTTCCATCTTCTGATATTTCCCATTTATTGTGGTTCCTGAGATCGTATGCTTCGGATGTACTTGCGGGCAGGGCGGTATGGAGTAGGAATGATAGTGATGTAGGACCTGGAGATTGTCAGTATTCGATAGATATTTCATCTTGAAATTCTGGGTGGACATACCTTCCAAACGAGCAGGAACCTCCTGTGGACGACCTGGACTTCTGGTAATTGCACGGCTCTCGGGAGCGGGCTCCTCTGTTCAATCAGCGCCTTCAGGCCTGGAGAAGGGAAGAAGTGACTCACCGGCCTGTTTCTTCTTCTTAAACCTAGTTTCCGTTATAGGTAGGAAGAAAGTACATTCCAGAGAATACTGTTTACAGTGCGCACACAACGCTTCTCGTCCCATAGCTTCCTCTGGTGATAGGATATCGCATCTGATCTTCTTTGTTCTCTGCCCATTAGCCCATTTCATCTTTCGTCACGGTAACGACTATCTTTCGTCACGGCAAACGGTAAAGACTGAGAGACTCACACAGGCATCACAGGCTCTTCCCGTTTTCGTCCTTTTCTCCTTTTCCTTCTCCGTCTCCCCAGGACTTCCCTTTTTCCTCTTCTTCTTTCCTCCAGTCCCAGTCCCAGATCCAGGCGTCTTGCTCTCAGCCGCATCAGCTTGAGTAGAGAATGAAAGTCGACCTGTACTACCCATAGTATCCCTCCTAGGTGTTTGACCATGGTACGAAGAAGAAGAGGGACCAGCAGGATATCCCTCAGGGGGAACATACCACCCACTCCCACTAGCAGCTCCATCTTCATACCCTTCCCAACCAGCTTGAGGTGGGGGCGGGGGGTATGGGTAATTCGGCATAACCCCTCCGGAAGGTTGGATCGGCGATTCGTAAACTACCCCAGGAGGTGGGCGGTGGAGTGGAACAGACCACGATGGGGAACTTGGTGTTTGGCCTGACATCCCGCAGAGGAAGTGGACGAGTAATGTGGAGGTGATGTCGATGCCGAGCTGCCGAGTGTCTTGTCCTTGAAGCGAGGTACGGCAACGATGAATTGATGTGTCTTGGTGCCTTTGTTTCACGTGAGGGCAGAGGTGAAACGCGTTCAGATGCCGAATTCGATCACAAGCCGATGAATGTGCGAAGCTAGTTCTTGATTCTGCCTAATTGACAAGTAGTGAGATAGGCTTAAATTGATAGGGCGGTGTAAGTCTTCACATTGGACACAGGGATAAGTTAACGAGATCTCGTCGGATCGACTTCGGTGTATGTAAAATCGTCATCGAGATCTGGAAAATCACCTGTTCTCATGCTTGCCTTTTCGATTGAACCATATCATACTGAATGCGTGTCTTTCCACAACGACCAATGCTCGACGCTCAGGTATGCCCAAGGTAGACTACTATACATGCAAGCGTAAACCTAGAATAGAGATGTGTCTCAACTGCGACTGCCCAATGCCTGCTCCTTATATCATCTCCCTCGAGCGTTTAAAGCTTCTTCTCGGCGTACTCCTTACCGGCCCATCTACTAATCAGTAATCATTCCCGACTCAGAAGAAAAAGGCGTACCCCTCTAGTCCACTTAGTCCGAGCAAACCGACAGTGACGGCTGAAACGACGTTCCTGTCCCAAGGGTGGTTCCAGTGCTTGTAGCTGAAGTAACCAACTGTCGACAGGACGGCGACATTGAATGCTCCTACTAAACCACCGGCAACCTGGGGTCGAAGAACGACTTCCTTGGTCTGCATGTAGAATTTGGATCCTTCCCGCTTGGCACGCTCGGCTTCTTGCTTACCTTCTGGGGTGGATAGGTAAGACTCGGCGACGTATCTGCCTATCAGCGTCGAGATTGAGGTTCAAGAAAAAGGACCTACCCCTCGGCACCGAAGAGAGCTAGGGTACCAGCGACGGCGGAACCGACGATTTTCCTGTCCCAAGGCTGGTGCTGACGAGTGTATGCGAAGTATCCAAGAGTTCCAATGACACCGACATTGACTACCCGTTAGGCGATTCCTCACAAATAGCTCGTAAGACTTACCAACACCCATCAAACCACCAAGAGTACCGGGTCGGAGGACAATGTCCTTTGTCTTCTCCCAGTATGGACCGAGCTGAGACTCGACCTCCTGGAACTCCTTCTACACTCATCAGTCACGTCACACGACCGATCCAGCGATAAACACACCTTTGCTTTCTTTGAGAACTCCTTGCCCTTCTTCTCAGCCTCGTTGGCGAGCTCCTTGCCCTTCTTCTCGGCCTGACTGGCGAACTCTTTACCCTTCTTCTCGGCCTGCTCTGCCGTCTTCTTCACTTCTTCTCCAGCCTGTTTTCCAGTCTTTTTGGCCTCTTCTCCAGCCTGCTTGGTCTGCTTCTTGAACTCCTCGGCCTCGTGTTCTCCAGACTCGGGAATGTGGACTGAAGACTTTGGGGGAGCGTGCAATGGCTCAGGAGCGACGTTCAAGTGGTGAGGCTCGATGTCGGAGGTGTTGTGTAGCTGGATGGGTGCGGGGTGGACTGGTGCCTCGTGGTGGACAGGTGGGTGCTCTGGGTCGGTACCGGCGGGTAGGATGTTGATCTATTTGTCAGCTATAATGTACACATAGATGCCGGATAGGACGTGCCTTGTGATCGACATCGGCAGAGGCCTGGTGCTCTCCGCTGAAGTGACCATCTAGGAGATCCTGGTCAGGCTGAGGCATCTCTCCCTCGGGGACTGCAATTAGCAAAACATCCATTCGACAGGAGGAAGAGTTGCTCACTGTTGTGGCTAGCGACTGCGGCGTAAGACATTGTAATTATAGATGGTGTATATGTATGGAATGAGTCTGTGAAGGTTGAAAGATAAAGAACGAGGTTACTTCCATGTGCCGAATTAAGGAATAGCCATTGCGTCACAGGCACATTATTCGCCACCCCCTATACCACTCATATCTCCGCGGAGTTATATCTAGTGGCGTGCCTAGACACAATCAACTACCCCTTAACCTCCACCGCGCGCTTAGGTGACTGGACATTACTTTGGATATTAGAGTAGACCATGAAGTACACAGTAGTGTTGATGAGACGTTAGTAACTACCATCAACAATCAGACAAGGAGTAGCCGAACCGGCATGGCCCTCAACGCTCAAGCGGGGCCTTCGAGAAACAGATCAGCTATCGCTAAAAGAGATGTAATTGATTTAACCCTCGACAGTGATGATGAAGACATTTCCCTTCCTCCGCCCATCAGAACGCAGCCCCCGCCAAATCGCCAGCAGAGCACCACTTCGCATCCAAATGGAGATTCCGGTGTCGTCGCGACATCGAGAGACCAGTATCAGGTCCCAATGCTTGCCAGGAGGATATCCGCGGATGGGCAGGGAAGGGCAGACAAAGGGAAGCAGGTGGATAGGGGGAGGACATCGTTGGCTGGGAACTCGAAACAAGTGGATGAACGTCAGATAGCGAATGGTTCGATCGATCCTGTACACGGAACGAAAACAGACCGACCAATGCCTGCGACCGCGGACACTGCCTTGAAAAGAAGTCAGACCACTGCACGACCTTCAGTCCACGATAGACGGCCAGACCGGAACTTCATACCCGCCGCTTCGACTGCACCATTCTCAAATCAAAAGCCTGGAAGAGGGAGAGATCTCTCAACTTCACCTCAAAGACATGCTCGAAATATTGCCGGATCATCAAAAGTCGCTTCGCATCTCAAGGGTGTCAATTCAGCTACAACATCCAAGATTGATTCTTTCTTTCGACCTTCCAATGCTCGACCAATAGCAGGTCCATCTGGATCTAGCAAAGTGAAGGCCAATCTCGATACTCAGGGTTCCTCCAAGTCCATTCAGAAGACGAATTCCCTTACCAGGATGATATCAAACGGGACCGATTCCACCATCGACACAGTTGGAACGTGTAATCACAAAAGACAATCTCAGCCATCATCATTCGTAGCTCCGAAAGCTTCGGGTAAATCGGTTTCGCCAATCAAGGCGAGCGGCAGTATGGAGGAAACGGGTTTAGTACCAAGACCAAAGGAGAAGGGAAAGGAGAAAGAGGAACAGCTCATCCCCGAGAGAGGTCGGACTGAGAAACGAGAAGAGGACCGAGGAGTGAAGAGAAATAGGAGTACGGCTTTCGACTCAACTAGTAAACCCGACCTCAGACCGGGTGCGAAGATAGGTCGGAATAGGGACTTAGGTTCCTCAGCGGAGGTCAACAGAATGTTCTCGCCTGGCAAGGTTCCGGCGACACATGGAAGAGCCCGAGGATTGCAACGTACCGATTCAATGGGAGGTACTCCTACTCCATCCGCTCGACCGCTTCCTCCAGTCTTTGGGGCTAGTGGGCATGTTCGACATAAAAGTCCATTGAAGGAATCGACGTCTTCTAGAAATCTGGCTTCTCGACAACCTGTACCAATCCCTTCAACTCATCGAGATCCCCCATCTACTCCCTCTCGCCCATCAGCCTCACCTGTGAAACCAACTCAGTCATCACTCAAGCAAACGACCCTTCCATGCTCGCCTCGCGCCCAGCTCGATCCAGAGACCTCTGCACCCCATCAGAAACGTACCAACCCATCGCCAGACAAGGACCTGCGCCACACTGTCACCGAAGAATCCAAAGACACGACATACAAGACGCATGGTGCAAGAAAACCCCAAGCAGAAGAAGGGGAGGAACAAGATGAGGAGGAAGAGGATGTACCGTCGAGACCTAAACGAGCTCGTCCACCTACCGGAACGTATACGGTACCAGGCATGGACGATCCGAAATGGCCAACACGAAATGGATCAAGTGGGAATGAATCAGGAGCTAGAGGAAGGCAGAGGAAACTCACGGCTGTGAGAGCTAAGGTCGAAGCGGCCAACTTGTCAACCAAAATCGCAAACGAGGCGAAAGTCGACAATAGTGACAACCATACGGTCATTTCAATCAATTCGACAGTCAAATCAATAAGCCCGGAAAAGCAGGATCGTTCACATCTGAACTCCTCTCGCAAATTCCCACGAGACCAGAACACCTCGTCCGCCTCGGATCTCGCTGGACCTAGTAGGATCACGCCGACAACCCCGCAGACTCGTCATCAGCGACTATCTTCCCAAACGCCTAGAACACTGTCCAAGCAATCGATCAACAGCCACGCCTCACGAACCAAGACTCCTTCTCGCCGCGATCGACCTCCCACTCTAGCGCCGCAGACACCTCATGATGGACCTGAAGAGATGGAGGAGCCGATCGAGAATATGCCTCCCACGCCCGACAAGACGTCACAGCCGGTCGAAGAAGATGATGTGGTATGTCCTGCCTAATGCTGCGAGTGTGAAGCTGATGATTAGCTGGCAATGTTTGCTGAATACAATTTTGCCCCAGTCAGTCCTGAAAAGAGTATGACGAGTTTGAAGGACGGTACTCCCAAGACGCCAAAATCAAACGCTGCACCCTCGACGCCTAAATCTACTGCCAAGAAGCCCATTACAACCCCAGGATCACGTACGGTGCTTGCGGAGACTACCGACCCAAATGCTACACCATCTGCAAATCGAATGCTCAATACATTCAAATCTCCCTTGCACGGCTTATCACCAAAAGTAATCCGAAACATCGCCAACTCTGGATCGCGTAATCTCGTAGCAGAGATCATGGCAAAGGACGAAGCAGAAAAGGCAAGGAAGCTTGAACGTGATGCTAAACGAGAGGAACGGAAACGACAATTGGAAGCTATCATGGAAGACAACTCGTATGCCGAATTACAAGATATCTCGGCTATTGAACTGTCGATTGCCCCGGATGTAGGTGACAATACCGAAGACGAAACTCCCGAAGATTCGATCGCATCGAGGCGTGCCATTCGAAGTCGCACATCAAGCAATCCGACCTCTAAATCCAAGTCGAAGACATCCAGAACGCTGATTCCAGAGATTGTCATATCGAAGAGGTTACCACCTACAGCTGCAGACCGTTTCTTTAAAGAACAACGAAAGGCAACTCCGGGCAGTAGGGTAGGGGACGCCGATACAATCCTTTCAGCAATCAGTCGATCGATCTCGCCACAAAAGCCAGACAACTCGAAGTACGAGGCTTCAGATTCTGAGGATGAGGATGGACCAATATCGAAGAAATTGCGATTGGACTTGTTGGAGGATAATGAGGATATTAGCGGGTTACTTGATATGGCTAGGGAGGTCAAGGGGTCGAAGCGGAATACCACCGCTCCGGTGGAATGTGAGGTGTTTTGGTCGAAGGAACCGGTCAAGCAGCCTACGTCGGTGAAAACGGTTTCGGGATCTACGGAACTACTCGATCTATGCGCCGATGTTCCGGCTGGTCTGCAATCGGTCGTTATCTCGGCTATGCAAGATACTTTTAAAGAGTCGATGTTTGTTGAAGGTAAGTCATCAAGTCTACTCCTTGGCTTAGCTGATGATACAGCCCTCACTGAACCCGATGCGAACAAAAACTCAATATTACTTGCCAACCTCACACATACAATCTCGATGTCGGTCGGCGACGCAGACCTCTCTTCGTTCTTCAACTCGGTCTGCTCGATCTGGGATGCTTTAGGCGCACGGCTCCCTGCCTGTCTCAACCTTGAGATAATCGCCTTTCCAGTAGGGATATTCCTAGATCGCGAAGAAGCCTCCAGTCTGATATGCGAATGGATCAAACTCAAGATAGGGTCAGAAGTCAATGCCGGGCAGGCGGACGTCGAGTGCGTTCGGAAATTCATACCGCTACTCCTGCTCCAGGCTGTCGATACGCAAACATCCCCTGCCCTTCGACGTACTATCGACGATACCCTTGTCGCCTTGTGGACCGAAAGTGCTTTCATAGACGATGGTCTCACCCGTCGTGCTTCCTTCGTGACTGATGGCTCGATCTCTATCGCGATGGACATACTTCGCCATACCGATTCTCTACCTATGTTCACCAGAACACAAGTTTTACTCGCGATTGGACATAGGACTTTCGAATCTCGGGCCGTGAATCGGTGGTATGCCACTGGCCTGCTTCTTCCGGGTAGTCTGGAAGGTCATAAGGTAGGTATTCGTCAACTTTCCGAGTGATCCCCTAACATACAGGTGACCGAACTTCAAACGCCAAGTATCGACATAATCATCGAAGGTGCCGAGCGTATCCTCGATACCGTCAATTCCCCCTCACCCGATTTCAACCTAATAGACAATCTTACAACCTGCTTATACGCAACCCTCTCCGATATCGACCTACTAGTAACATCCACACCCTACAACAGTAACGATACAGAAGACAATCATCCCATAATGGACTTACGAGCGCTCTTGATCAAGATCCACCATTCGATCAAATCACCAGGGGACGATGAATTGAAATTACAAGTTAGTCATACGAAAGCTAGGTTGGCTCAACTTGCTATTATACTCGAGATGCAATTTGAGACTGCGTTCAGGAGGATGAAGAGGGAGAAAGCTAGGGCGAAATTGGGGAAGGGGTTGAAAGAGGGGAAAGATGGGCAGGCTATGTTGGCTTTTTCGAGGGATGTTACCATGTCAGCGTCGGTAGAGAGGGGGGTATGATGCTGTTTGGGTGGTGTATGATATATGGTATAAGTACTTACATTGTATTGATAGGGAGGACCATGTTGGCCTCGCGTTGTAAAGTCGATGCTATTCGTCCCGATTCCTTGGACCACACGAGCTCAGACTGGACAGTTCCACCGCGCGATCACATCATAACACTCATTCATATCTGACTCTATGTACATACTGACACCACGACCTGTCTCATGAGAAGGGGGAAAGGAGATTGCAAAGGGAATAGGGGGGACGCCCGTTGCGTCGACCGATCAGCTGGAACGATGACTCCACGACCTTGCTTGATGGGAGTAAGGACACATGCCCGGAGATTGTCGGGGCGGTAATCAAACGGAGGACTCGGCATCCCGTGTACTTCTTCCGCCAGCCCTAGCCTCTCCTGCATACAATCCTCGATACATCCAAGGTTTCCTTCCTGTCCGACACTCCTCAAGGGCACGCGTAACATATTCGCGCCTTTCCCCGAATGGATCATCGACAAAATGGGGGACCATCAAGCCCGTACCATTTTTGAAGTATTCGATATGGGCTGTGTCGCCTTCGTCCAGACACTCGGTCTCGGGTCCGTCGGACCCGTTTTCGGTGGGCATACCCATGAGGGAAACCTGGAGTGATTGGGCGCTGAAGGCAAGATCCCTGGGTGTTGAAACCCAATGACATCTCCCAATGTCCCCAGCTTGGCTCACTGGGACTGTAGTCAGAAACGAGACATATCCACCATGTCTAATCACGTCGTAGTATCTTTCTTTCGACTCATCATCCTCGGTCGGCCCTTTATCACCATCCTCCCTTTTTCCTCGATTTGCCGTGTCTGATTGAACTTGTTCCCCTGCTTCAGTCGTTTCGTCTATTCGGGCGATGGGTTTGTAGAAAACAGTCTTCGCCCCTTCGTGCCATACGCCTACGCAAGGCAGTAGTACATTGTCCGGTATGACGTGACACGATGTAAGAAGGGAGCATTCCGAAGGGTAATTGCAAGGGAACATCGGGGAGCTGTCGGACACCCGACATTTGTCCGCTTGCGAAGCGTTCTCAAATTGTTGTCGGACGATAGACATGGTGGAAATCGGGTCGCTGAATTTAGATCAGTTGAACGTTCTGGTAAAGTAGAGATCCCTGCAGATATGCTGAATTGCGAGTACGTTTATACAGTATGTGTAGCTTCGACGTAAGCTGACTTTGACTAGTACTCGTGTCTTGTGATTGGAGTGAGTGGCGATAGGAAGATCAGAAACGTAGAACTCTGGGACTATATGATTATCTTGGGAGTGATGCGGGCGTCAAGGTTGAAGGCTAGCCGTGTGATCTGGTGGCGATCCTTTGACTTGTAGGGGTGGCGTATATGACACTCCCTTCAATCAAGACACTCGGGGCTCACGCTGCTACAGGGTGGAATGGGAGCTAACCAGTTATACATACCTTGTCGCATAGGCAGAAGGATAGCTGCAATGCCATTTAGCCTGTGGCCCTAGTATGTAACGGACTCAGCGTGAGGACTATTCTTACTTGTGTCTGAAGGGCAGGGCGCTGTTTCACTTCAAGGTCCATTTGGCACACTGCGAGTCGCATCAAGACTGCGTACTGCCGCCGTAGGTCAGCCCTTGTCGGCGTTCTTGCCTCTCACCAGGCATGTCCCAAGTGCTGCCTTGGCAAATATTCTACGTGGAAGAGTTGATCACCTGACATCCGTCCAGCAGCCTGGAGGCTGGGCTAAGATGTTGAGAAACTTTGACACGTATGAGGAAACATGCTCCAGATATACATTTTTAGGAACAGTGCTCCTTCAGTCTAGGGTGCAATTCCGCAATCTGTGTCCGGGGTCCAGCTCATGTTACAGTGACAATGGAGCCATTAGATGCGCTGGGCTAGATACAGCCAGCCAGAGACTTTGGCGTGCACCCAGAAGGAGAAGTGAAAGCCATACTGAACCCTCTGCGCCAAATCATCACTTTTACAGGTAATCTAATCTTCCAGGATTCAGAGTTCTTTCCTCACTCTCCTCATTTTCAGCTCTGACCACAATGTGCTGTAGGATTCACCGTAGCTGTACAAACTTAATGTATGCATCACGACGTTGGACCTGGACACAAGCAAAGGAATTGGTGTATGGTGTTGCCTGCAGACTTCTCTTGTACCCTCGCCCCCTCAATATCTCCCCTCAATAACAGACCGCTGGCACCTCACATCACTTGTCCTCTCCATCCCATATGACGGTGTTTGGGCTTCCACAGCGGCCGGCTGTACTTGGCTTACTTTTGACCTTTGCCAAGCCGGTGTTTTGTTTCTTGGTCTTGGACTTGGTCTTGAGCTTGAGCTTCGACTCTTCTTCAGCCTTGGAAACGTACTCCTCGACGCAGCGGCTACATCTGTCAGCAGAGACTCAATCACAGATGTAACAGCTTACTTCCAGTAGTCAACTTGATTGTCACACTTATCAAGGTTCTGGTGAATCCTGACCGAGTTGGCGAGTGTGTTCAAGCTGAGGAACGATCTCTTCCGGTCCACTTTGTCCGCCATGTCGAGTTTCAGTCTTCTGAGAAACGTCGCGTTTGGCTCCTCATTGAGTGTTTTCTCGCATTGGAGTCTGACATCGTCTGGGGTATCGTCTGCTGTCGCCAGTTCATTTAAGCTAAAACACGCAACACGACCTAGAACAGTTCTTGTCATGTCAGTGGCTTACCAGATCAATTTGGTGATGAAATGGAAAACTTGCCTTTTGAAAGTCGCGGCCGATCGTGTTTTATAGTGCGACTCCCATAATCTTGCTGCTTCAGTGGCCTTATTGGACGCTCCTGTGCACGTCAGTGAACCTCTCACGCTTGGCTAACTGATTTGATCGTCAAGCCCGACCGTCTCTCGGCGTCTAAGGTGGTCAGACAAAAGCAAGACCAGCATACATGGTGGATGCTCACTTGCTCTCCTTCTTCTGGTAAAGGCCTGTCTTTATGTCATACTCGTAGTCGTGACCCTCCACAAATGTATCCAACTCAGACAAGGGTAGGATGTCGAAGCGGTTAGCTTTAGTTGATGAGAGTCCCAGTACGGTTGAGTCTGACATGGTGAGTAGTGCAGTATAGTGGAAGAGAAGCTACAACGACAAACTAAAACGAGTGGAAGTCTAAATCAAGGAAGGCTTGAGTATGTAAGGACCACCCATCGCTTGTAGCCGGGTTCGACTTTTCCCGCGGCACTCTCCTGGGACACCCTGATTGATGCGAGAATATGTCTCGGTCAGTATGAAAGGTACCACAACTCTGACACGCTGAGGTGCTGTCTCCATTCATTGCATATTCGTTCTTTAGCTCTCACCCGTGGTCGACCCGCCTTACCCTGATTGTGCCAGTGTCTTGCATTGATCATATAGTCCTGGCTATGTACATGTAAGGCAAATCTATTATACAGCGTGTCTCCTAACAATCATCGCCATAGTGGCTTTTGCCACAGAGCGAGTGTGGAGGAGGTACAGATCGCACCTGGGCGGTACAACTCTGTTCTCTACACTACAGCTTCTATGGCATATATCACAATGAACAGTCACATGCTCCAAGTTTGCAGGACGTTTCCAAACCAGACAGAGCTTTGTGTTACAGCCATTTCATTCATCACCCGCAATAAGAACAGGAATATAAACAGTCTCATATTTCCAGCCATTCATCTCCTTGTTGGCCATACAGATGATGTCAACAAGCCCAGAGAGCTAGGACATCGATCTCCCTTCTCGACCGGTTGCAGTTCAGCTCTCACGTTTCCGACTTGCCCCTCAGAACCCTCGGAAGGTTCGGACGCCTTCGTGACTGTCAGTGTCGGAGCAGCATCTGATGCTCTTGAGTCTTGAAGCCGATTTCTGTCGACACACGACTCGAGTTTACTTCTGTGATAATGAGTCAACTTCAATATGACGGGACGACACACTTACTCCCAGAACGCGATTTTGTCTTTCCAACCTGCTAGCATTTGGTGCGACTCCACAGACTCGCCGATTTTGGCCAGAGATCTAGCTAGCATACTAGGGTCCACAATGGAATCGATTTCAGTGGCTAGATCTCCCATGGGGTCTTGGTATTTCCTGTACGCTTTCTTAGCTTGCTCTCGGTAGTTATCGGAGATTGACTTGGTGTCAGACATTTTGTGTAGCTGAGCCAGACCCACTCGAGCCAGGAGGCCCCTTATATTAGCCACATATCCCGGACATGCGCTTACTTGACCGCACTCTCTGCCGGGCGATGTTTCAGCCACGGCTCAAAGATTTCTGTTGCGGTCATGGCCTCATTGTGGTACCCCGGATGGTCAAAATGGTATCAGGTCATCTCTTCACTCAAGTATGTGGCACACACAGATCTGGTAGTTCAGCCTACAGAGCCAGTGATCTTGAGACATATTTACCCCTCTCGAGTCGGTACATATCGACCAGTGACCGGGTTCTTGAAATAATGTAGTCCCAGCTCAAACGCACCGAAATCTGTCATAGGTGCCACATCAACTCCCTGCCCGTTGCTTGCTGTGATACTGCTATCTGGTGTCTCAGGCATTGTGGCAAGGTAAATAGTTCGTTGTGAAGAGAGGGCAATATGAGCGCCATGAAGACTATATATACCAGAGCTCAGGAAGGCTCAGCGTTGAAAAATATGACGATCCCTTGTTCTAGATCAACCTCTCATCCTAGAGTCACCAGTCATGGGCTGTAGAACTCCTCATGAAAGGTGATACCAGATGGAACGCTAACGCCCATTCACCTGCTCCACCTAGACCGAATTGGGGGCAGCGCCCGAGTGGACCAACTCCTTTGACAAGTCCTATACTGAGCACCATCATAAGAGTAGTCCTCTTATCACACTCTATGCTGAATGCGCTTCTCACCCTCCTCCTGACTAGCATGCTCGGAGACGGTAATGTCCCCGAAAGAAGCGGTTCCTCCAAGGCTTTGTGCCGGTTGCACATGTCTTACCATATCCCCTCTCTCCGCATTCGACTTATGACCGTGATCCTTTTCTTGGCACTGCTGTTTATTTCGGAACAATCAGCTATGATTGCTCTGGCCTGTCTAGTGTGAATACACTTCTCACTTCTCACATTTCGCCACCATACCCGAAGTGCCACATCTTGAGAATCGTCAACTGCACAAAACGGTTGCAACCTGTATCGAATGCAATCCACCAGCAGGCTCTTCAAGAAATCGCCATCATCCTCGCGATGGCTCCAACGCCAATCCCAAGACCCTTACGTCCGCCTCCGAACGTCAGCAAACAAAGATGAAACTTATCGATCCCGCTCAGCATTCAAGCTAGTCTCACTCTACGACCGTCATCCCTCCTTACTAGGTCGAAACAAAATCGTCGCCGACCTCGGAGCCGCTCCAGGTGGTTGGTCACAAGTCGCAGCCTATCGAGGAGCGAAAGTGATAGCTGTTGATTTGAATCACATGGATCCGATTGAAGGGGTTGATTTCGTTCAAGGGGATTTTCTAGACGAGGGTGTTAGGAAACAAGTGGAAGGGTTGAGTGGTGGGAAGGTTGATACGGTGTTGAGTGATATGATGGCTTCTATGACTGGAGTCAGGGATAGGGACGTTCAGGCTAGTTTGGATTTGGTTTCGGCTGCTACGTTGTTTGGGATTCAGAATCTGAAAATTGGGCATGAAGGGGACGAGGTGGGAGTTGTCAATGGACGCCCGACATATGCTGGTGGTGACATGGTGTAAATTCCGTGATCATTCGTGGGGAACTATGCTGACTATCAGGCTGAAATTCTTCATGCACCCGGATCTGGACGATTTTCGAAAGTCGGAACTGGTCACGAGGTTTAGGAAGGTGGTGGTGGACAAGCCCAAAGAATCTCGTAAAGGTACGTTTCTGCGCAGCGTATTAGGGGATATGCTAATGGAGCAGAATCCAGTGAAGCGTACTTTGTATGCCTAGGATACAAGGGATAGACTCGGAGGCCGCTTTCGCTCGATGAAATCTAAAAATGCGACAACCGTCCTCTTCGGATCATGACTTGGTACCTCCATTTCGGCCACCAACCATCCAGACCACCAGTCTCGGACATCAACCCAACCTAGGAGCACGTGTCTACTTCCGGCCATGTGCTCACTGTCTGCATTGGTCAGTGTACGTTTGGGACCATAATCGACTCTCCAAGCTGGGCCCAATCTTGCATCGACAGACGTCCACTCTGGCCAGGCAGTACTGCCTAATTATACCTAATTGAAGTCGATGCATTTCATTGTTTCATTTGTCGTTGTAGTCTACCATCCTCCCAACCACCATCGTCCCTTACCCTTATTAGGCAAACCACCTCCCTCTCCACTATCCTTCACAGCCTTGACAACCTGAGGTTTGGTGTCTCCTCCCTGATTCATCAGCTATGTCTCAACACGAACAAGTACAAAGAAGCTTACCTGAGGACTGGGTAGACCCCTTCCTTCCATCTTCCTCTCCCTCATTTCTGCGACTCCGACTCCTCCACCACCTGTTCCATCGTGGGAGGAAGTATCGGTCCTCGTCTTGACGTTATGGTCGGCTGAGTTACCTCGTCGACTTTCCGGTGTGGTACCAGCTACAGTAGGCTTGGATGGGTCAACGGGGGATGCTCCGCCGTATTTCAAGTTCGTATGGGGTTGAGAAGAGGGTCTGAGAGATAAGTATAGGCTTCGTTGGCGGTTCGAGTATTCAGACGTACCCAGACTTGTGCTCTCCGTCTTTGACTGCTTGGCTCACTCCGCCTCCAAGGGGTTCCTTGTTTGCTGATTTACCAGAAAGTTCCTGTAGAGGTGCACTGAAAATATAGTATCCACCAACGACACCTGGTCATCAGTACATCGTTCTCGACAGAATTTGTGATTGACTTACCGACACCTGAAGCGATCAAAGCTGGCCATAGTCTACCTGAAGCTGCCATTGTTTTAAGATTGATATGTAATAAATAGTAAGTATAGATTAGATGTGAGAAACTATAGATGGCTGACTGACTGATGACGGTTGGGCTCAAGTTCAACCTTACTCGTATCGACGATCGCTTGCGATGATGTAACCGGCCATAACACGTGGTATTCGCATGGCTAATCCATAGATCGGTGATTCCAGAGATCGCAATGCATGCCCACTGACTGGTTGGGTTGTGTGAGTCAGTGGACAAGGATCAACACACGGGACTCCACCACTACAGACGCCCTGCATATTTGTGCCATTGGGTTCACCCCAATGTGATATCGCCCTCATTACGCCCGCTCGGCCACAGATCGGCGTAGACGCTATGATCTACAAGAGGCTTTACTCGATCAATATGCCACTAGTCTACGCCAGAGTATCCGAATACTCGTAAGGAAGGCAGCTCCACTGCGGCTCAATGAAAGAAACAAGCTCTCGGAGATTGAGAGGACGCCCAAAAGAACGCCGGGTCCGGAAAATCCTGCAAAGGTACGGATACTTTTCTTGGGATCTTATCGTTATCATCCGATCACCGAGCTCTCGTACCACAGGCCAGAACGCTACGTACGAATGCTCCAGCCTGGGTACGACGTATGTACGGAGTAAATTGTCTCATGTCTCAGACGATGATCTTTGTTGGAATCAGGGTGACGTAAATTTACCCGAACCGGAAGGCGTTGTAAGATAAATCCATAATTTTCCGAACAACGCCTCTTGGTACCCATTCAGACAAAGAATACAGTTGTCGCAGTTTAACAAGACCTCTTCCAGAATCTCTGATCATGTAGAGGCGGCGCCACCTGAGCTACCATGACGAATGGTCGGTGCAAAGTTCGGATCAGAGACCAGGCACTGTAGTATCGTCCGGTAGGCCCGTCAGGTCAGGAGGAAGTCTACTTGATGCGATCGGCGCAAACCAAACCTTGATATCAGTTTTATTCTCGGACCAGGTGGCTACGTATAAATGGAGTGGAGCGGATCGAATTGGACTCTTTACCTTTCTCTCTCAACTCTACTTTTGACCATAGTGAAATTCGTGTGATTGACTCACACTTGACGTTCTCTTCTCGACCGGACTCGACATTAGCGCAGAGCGCACCGACTACGGCAACCTTTCAAGTACCGATTGATCGATATCGATATCGCCACCAATCGCCCACGTTCATTCTAATACCATACCGCAAGACGAAACGGTAAAATGTACACCTCTACCAAACTACTAGCTCTGGCAGCTACCCTCTCTTCCGTTACTGCCCAGTAAGTCCCGTCTCATCCTGCCTAGAGCCTGCTAACAATCAGTGTCGCACTATGGGACAAAGGTTTATTCGGACTCAACTACCCATACCAGGCTGGAGCCGCAGACAACAATTACAACAACAACGAACCCGTCAATCCCCTCCGGGAACTCGATGGATTCTCGACCGACCAATGGTTCGCACATGGTCTCAAAGGTTTCCCACCAAAGTCTGGAGATTTCATGATGCTGCCATCGGGCGGTCAGTATAATGGAGAAGTTCAATGTAATCGCGCAGGCACAACGTTGAGGGATCCAGTAGTCACCGGGGCTTTACCCCAGTATGCCTGTGATGTATGTCTACTATCTCTTCTTTATATGATCTCGCTGACAAACAGAACGAGGGCCCCTTACATGTCATGAACAAATTCGGTCAAGCTGTCGACAACTCCAAATTTGGAGGTACCGCACTAGCTATCGCCTACACGTCCGATGTCGGTTCATTACAGCCCAACGACATGACGATCATTTCAGTCAACTACAACAGTGTATGGGAGAGGGAGATCAGCTACGATATCCCCGCTGGATTACCTCCCTGTCCCGAAGGTGGATGTTTATGTACTTGGAATTGGATCCATCAGGCCTCAGCCCAGGAGGGTTACGGGGAAGAAATCGTGAGTACTCACTTCTAAGAACTAGTTCTCGGCTGACAAAGCAGTACAACACTCTTTACCGATGTCAAGTTACAGGATCTACCAATTCCGCCAATACCGTTCAAAGAGGTCAGGTACCTCGAGAATGTGGCTCCAATTCGGCAAACTGTGTCAAAGGTCCAAAAGCACCCATGTACATTTACCAAGCTTCCGGAAACAATATCGCCCGACAGCTTCCTCCACCCCTTTACCGAGCCAACTGGGGTTTCTCCAATGGAGCTCAGAACGATATCTTTGCTGCTGGATCAACACCCGCTCCTACCACCTACCTTGACAATGCCTATGCTACAGGCACAGGTACCAAAACTACAGCTGCACCGACTGCTACTGCCACCTCCCTACCTAGCGGCTGGACTGCTTTGGGGTGCATGGTCGATAATCCCGATACTCGAGCTCTTGATGCTGGATCCACTTCTTCCGACAACATGACGATTGAATCTTGTGTTGCGAGCTGCGCTTCCAAAGGTTTCCCCTACGCGGGTGTCGAATGTACGTCCTACCTTCCATGTCAAGTAATAAACTGACAAATAGACGGTGTCGAATGTCACTGTGGTTCGGCGAAGGCCATCCTAAACTCGGCCCCAGCTTCAGAATGTAACGTCCGATGTGCAGGTGATCAATGGTCATACTGTGGTGGAGGATACAGATTAAACATGTTCAAAGGACCCAACGCTCCTACGGCCACATATATTGCTCCCACCGGTACACCCACTCCTATCGCCTCATCAGCTCTACCTACTGGATGGTCCGCCTTAGGCTGTCATGTCGATAGCTCGACTGCTCGAGCTCTAGGAGGTGGATCGTACACCTCCAACAACCTTACTGCGGGCTCCTGTATCGCTTCATGTGCCGCCAAAGGCATGCCGTACGCAGGTGTGGAGTATGGTGTCGAATGTTGGTGTTCTCCGGCTTCTGCTGTCAACTTGAACCCAGCCTCCGATGGTTGTAATGTGAGGTGTAGTGGGGATCCAAATGGCCAGAACACTGTATGCGGTGGTGGATACAGAATCAATGTATTCCAGAACGACGCTCTCATTCCTGCATCCTCCTCCTCCTCCTCCTCTGCCGCGACCTCTACCGCCGCTCCAACAACGACATCCTCAAGGTCCACCACCTCATCGGCAGCTACCAAAACTTCCACCTCTTCATCGGCCGCATCATCCTCCTCCGCCTCGGCCGCCTGGCAATCCCTAGGCTGCACCTCCGATTCCTCCACCAACAGGGTCTTAGTCGGCTCATACATGGACTCGACCAGTCAAACTCCGCAACTCTGTATAGCGAGTTGTCAATCGAAAGGATACACCTACGCAGGATTACAATACGGCAGACAATGTTATTGCTCTAATACAATGGTCAACCCTAAACTCGGCGTCACAGGATGCACGATAGCCTGCGCAGGAGATAAGAACCAGATGTGTGGTGGATCCTATCGAATGAACATCTATGGGCCTGCCTCCTCGAGCTCGAGTTCGAGTTCAAGTACGGCACCGGCGACGACTGCCGCTCCTACAACAACTGGAGGTGATCAGATCGTATACAGGACAGTGACTGTCACGTCGACAGTAACTGTCAACACCTGTGACTCACCAACAGCGACTTTGACAAAGAGGATGTTTGAGGGAAGGAGGTACCCTGTACCAAGGAATATTCGGGATTAAGTTTTGGGGCAATTACTTTCATTTTTGGATTTTATTTAGGTACCTCTTGAAGAGGCTGTATTGGTTAGATAGTATAATCAGAAGAGTCTGGGACTCCATCAAAAAGCGCCTGTGGCGAATACATGTATCACAGTCACAAGACTTCACTCCCTCGTCAGCAAAGGCACTAAACCTTCCCGCCCTGTGTGTGGTCGGGGTTGGTACCGATAACTGCATAAAGTGTCAAATCCCTTGCGCATCAATAGTGAATATCGCTATCTCTGCCTGCTTGGTCAAGAACCCTTCCGCACAGCCGATATGGAGGCATAGAATATACAACATAGACTAGATCCGACGTTCCAACGGAACATTCAAAAGATCAAGATGACGCGACTTTCTTCCTCCAGTAATCGACTTCAATCCCGCATCAACCTAACCCACCAATTCCTCACTATAAGACCCCAAATCCCAAGAACAGGGCTGACGACCCATCTCAGTCCAATCTCACTGTCGTCAATGAGTGGTCCATCAAGGGCAAAAGCTGTAAAGACAAGGGATCTCTCTCGAGAATTGGAAGATGGTATCGTAGCTTGGGATGGACCTTCGGTATTTTCCACGACACCTGCTTCACCTCACAGGCATCGAACGGAGGTGAGATTGGGTCAAGGCACGAGCTCAAGTCCGATCGATATTTCGTCTGCCGAACCCAGTCCTGTGAAAACGAGGATAAGGGGTATTCCAGCATACAATTCCCCCTTACCCCGAACAGCATATACATCACCCTCCAAACCAGCTTCTATAGCTCCAGGGCAGGTTCATCCATTCTTCAATAGAACAAGATCGCTCCCTCCTCCAGCAAGTAATCGACCGAGGATGGTAGCTCATTATTCATCGACAGAGACTGAATCTTCTCAACAGACTGAAATGGGCGATACGCAATCGAGTTTTGGAGGACCATCTCAATCGCCTTCGAAGAGACCTTCGGAGGGGATTACTGTTGCGCCCACTGAGAGGCATGTAAAGGGGAAAGGGAAGGGGAAGGAGAAGGCTCAGATACCCGATGCTGGATTCTCGGATGAAGCTATCGAGGATATGGCGAATGAATTTGCGAATGTCGAGATTGGTCACAAATCCACCTTGACAGGTCGAATCGTGGTATCAAATACGAAAGATCTACCCCCAAACGGTCTGAAATCAAGAACTACACCCACGATCTCGAGACCAACCGCCGGTCCGAGCAAGATAATCCCAAAAGTTCCATCATCAGCAACATCGACCAGACTGGACCCCCTTAATCCTAAAGCAGCCGAAGTAGAAGGACCATCGATAAACTATTTCCAGTACCAAAAATGCCCAAATCCACCCGCAGTAGTCTACACGACAGACCCGTCCGAGGCGAACGATTTGATAGATTGCTTGAAAGGTGATATTTTCGGATTCGACCTAGAATGGCCTTCTAGGGTCAAGCAATGGGATAAAGCGGGGAAATTCAGTTTGGGTCAAGGAAGAACTGCATTGGTCCAGATTTGTGATCGACATACTATAATCTTGCTTCACATGAAGAAAAGGTCTAGTATGTCTTCGTTTCTTTGATATGAGAGATCTATCTGAACTGACACACAGACTTGCCTGAGAAGGTTATGGCGTTGATCCAAGATCCTACGAAATTCAAATTAGGAGTCCATATTACCGGTGAGTCATTGACTATCTTGCCCAAGAGTAGACTGACGTGTAGGGGACGGCTCGAAATTGATGAGAGACTTCAAACCGACCCTTACTCGAGCAGTCTCACTCCTCGAACTGTCTAAACTTGCTCGTAAAGTAGATGCCGAGGTGTTGGGACCTGGAAATACTCTCATCGCCCTCGCGAAACTTACACAGCGATACCTCGGTTACCCACTTCGTAAAGAAATGAATGTGAGAGCGGGAAACTGGGCTGGGGAGCTTGATCAGACGCAGAGGGATTGTGAGTCCTTTCGTTCCCGATTTGATGGAGCTGATATCAGATGCCGCCAACGATGTTTACGCCTCTCTACTGATCTACGAGAAACTCATAGCGTTGGGTAAAGAACGGGGAATAGAAGTGGATAGGAGGAGTATGTGTTCTGACCACGGCGACTTTCAGAATATCATACCCCGCCCAATATCGCCGAATGGACAGGTCACACCCCATATCGCGGGACGAGGATCACTGTCCCCAACCCCTGCTCAGACTCGGACGATCGCCTTGTTCATCGAGGGAAAGACTGTAGATGCGATTGCCCTGGAAATGGGCGTCAAGCGGACTACGGCACAGTGAGTGAGATCGTCATTGGATGGATCGAGCTGATGATAGATCACACTTAGCAGCTGGAATTGGACGGGTTGACGAGGATGTTCTAAGTGAAGCGGACAAGAGACGATTCTTGGAGGAGGTCAAGGATAATTTCTGGGTAAAGAGGGATAATGGCTGGGTACTCGATCAAATCAAAGCGGAGCTTGTTGAGATCGATGGATTGTCACTAGACAAGTCCGCGGAGGAAGAGAATAGGGAGGTGGACGAGGAGATTGAAGTAATCAAGAGATCTTGATACTTGCACTCTTATAATATCATAGCATAATCACATTTCACACCATGACCTGATGCATATACGACCCAAAAGTTTTAATTTTCTATTTACATCCTGTACATTAGCTCACTTCCCATAGTCATGCAGGAGACTTACTCTGATGAACGATCGACATTCCATGTTCCTCATATTCATCCTTTGTAACCCAAAGCTGATGGAAAGTACCAAGTGAAGCAAGTACACTACCACCCAGCCAACTCGAGTACTTTCGCTCGAATGGTATCGTAGGTGAATGGATCTTGATCTTTTGCTACCTTGTCAGCTTTATCCGAGACCGACGAATGGCTAGCTTACACTTGGAAGTAGACCTGCTAATTCGACATCTAATCTCTCTGTCAAGCCCTTTGTTAAGGAGGTGTTTCCTACGACTACGATATTTTGGAGGAGTGATGCGCGGACATCGACGTCGCATGCCATTATAGAGTCGTGGACTAGTTGGGAGAGGGGTACGAGGTCTTTTAGTGATCGACTGTGATCGGTCGTTTGGGTCGTACGTAACATTGCCGGTGGTTCGATCATCTGTATATCAGCTTGTCTCAATTGACGGAGGCAGGTAGCTGACCTGATTAAAGTAGTTCTTTGGATCAAACAACATTTCCGTAAACCTATACCTCTCCTCACCAAAGTACTGATGATACCCATCCGCAAACTCATACAATGTCTGAGGTAATTCCCTAGCCGTCTTTAAATCGAATCCACGAACATTAACAATCTCTCCACAACATTCTTTCCAATTATCAACGACATTCTCTTGTGCCCAAAACTTCCATGATTCAGTAGTTTGCTTTAATCGTTCGTCTCTGAATATTGGTTTTGGTGCGTTGCCAGCTTCTGCTACTGGGTTTCGTTTTGAGATTAATTGATGGGGGTAGAGGGATAAGGGGAAATCGCGGGGAGGAGAGGGGTTGGTGAAATGATGACGGAGTTGGGAGTTTATGAGTGCGGATCCGAGGGGTTGGCGCATGGATCCTGGCCGTCAGATTAGGAACTGGATCTTTTAGTTGACGTACCTGCTCTGAGAGCGTAGCCGTCGACGACGGGTACAGTGGATGTATTGGCATATCCAACATCAACAATAAGAGCAGTAGGCTTTCCAGCTGCGAACCTGTTGATTAGTCTCACTGCTTAGCAAGTGTGTGAAGAGGGACGTACGCAGAGGTAACGCCCTGAGACCCGAAATAGAGCGCAGGCATCTTTTCCCCTTCAAACACCATCTCGGTCAACATCTCTCTTGCTTTCTGCGTATTCCAAGCTGGTTCGGTAATCATCAATGGATGTTCAGTGGGATCAATCCCAAGTCGTCCATGTAGGATATGATTCAACAACTGAGCCGCAGGTTCTCCTTCCGTCACTACCTATCAGTCTCCTATCTCACCCAAATGAGATATACGCACCAACACCATCCGAAACAAAGTTGCCAACTTCCATACCAGCTCTCCAAATCCCAACTCCATCTTCACCGACATAATACTTTCTCTTCCCCTTGCCTTTTCCCTCTCCATTTCCATTTCCATTTCCATTCATGTCCACATCTTCGGTCGTGCTTGATGATGAATCATCTGTATATCCATAGAATGAAGGACAGACTACACGGGGAGTATCTTCTCCTGCGTATCCTGCTCTTGTAGTGTGTGATCCGAAGTCGACTACTAGTGCTGATACCTCATCTTCTTGTCAGCTTATTGCCCAAGATACAATGCGATAAGCTTACCTCCGTTGTATACCATATTGTATGTATAGTCAAATGTCTATAGTCTTATAGTCGCGAGAATGATAGAGGTCAAGTCAACTGTTGATGCTTAAGTCGCGGTATAGTATGACGTGGCATTATTAGAGTTGATTTAGATGCGTGATAAGCACTAGATGCATGCTCGTGTGCTTGTACTGTAATGTGTATCAACGTTACCATATACTCATATCACACATCCCCTAGTCTGTACTGGTAAGAGCAAACTCAACAAGGTCACTGCTCTTACCATCACCTTGAATTCCAATCCACCGGCAGGATCGACACCCCCACTCGACCACACACAATGC
Source organism: Vishniacozyma victoriae (assembly GCA_017654735.1). NCBI lineage: Eukaryota > Fungi > Basidiomycota > Tremellomycetes > Tremellales > Bulleribasidiaceae > Vishniacozyma > Vishniacozyma victoriae. The sequence continues at coordinate 751,822 of JADPYG010000090.1, forward strand.
CCGTACCACCCGTATCCCAAAATGCAACCCTACACGACCTCACCGAACGCCTAGCCTCTCACTCGCGCATGAACCCATTCATGGGCATGGGCATGGGAATGGGCATGTCATCCGCTTTCCCCTCTGCATTCTCTTCTCAACAAATGGCAGCTGCAGCCAATGCTATTCGTCAACCCGCACCTCCACCACAATTACCCAATTGCCCAATATACACCCGGCATCAGGACCAAGGGTTACAGAATGTTCCCAAGACTCCTGATGGAATTATTCTGGGTGATGGGAAGTTACGGTGTCCTAAGGAGAGGATGTGGGGTGGACCAGAGGATCATGAAGAGAGAAGAAGTACTCGGTTGACGGATGGAGAGTTGGTTCAGTTTATTGAGGATATGGGCATTGTCATGCGGAGGGAATACGATTGCTTCGTTGAGCAGTGCTGGTAAGTGCTTCTTATCAGGAATCAGCTCGAAGGCTCATCGGTCCAGGACAGAGGCGTTTCATTACCTATTCACCAAAACGCTCCCAACACTCATCATCCACATGATCATGCAGGGCACGACACCTTCTCAACTCCGTCGCCAAATCCTCCAGGTTGGTCCAATGCTCGATCAAATCATCCAAGACCAGTTCCTATTCCTCCTGCATCAAGAACTAGAAGCTCGACTAGCCGGCGCCAGACCCGCATATTCCGATTCAATGCCAAAACAACTCCCCATCCTACTCCCCCACGCACCTCCACCTCAAATATCAGATGTTGGAGTCTGTTTTCATAATCTGCTCTACATGCACGATCCACAAATGGACGAAGACGACCACGGCCTTTGTCTATGTCACCTCACAACTTGTTTAAGCTGTTTCTCTTCAGCTGCAAAAGCTAGAAAAGGGGCTTATTCATTGTTACCATATTCAATGTCTCGATCACCAGTCGCGAAAGGATGGAGTGGAGGGTTCGAATCGGAAGCTCAAGCAAACGCAAGACTGGGATCACTACGTCCGAAACCGAGCGTATCGATACCATTACCACCGGGTAGAGGGTTCGTCAAGAATCCCAAATCAGAAGATCCACCTTCCGCCTCGATCCGCCCACCACCATTGTTCCCACATCCTCAAATGACCGATGTCCTAGCTGTTGAGGAACATTTAAGATGGCGATTGAAAGAAATGGGAGCATCGGATCCAGCGGTCGAAGCTCGTTATGGACCATGTACGAATTCCCCAGCTGCCCTTGACGGTATTGAGCCACGAGACGAGGGGTCTGACGATGGCGAGGCAAATGGACAGGCGAATGGGAATGGAAATGGGAAATTGACAAAGGGGAAACCAGTCATGATGACTAAAGGAAAGGGTGGAAAGGGCAGACGTCCAGTGAATGGTGCCGTGACAGGAGCAAAGAAATCCGCACCGGCCAAATCGAAACAAGTCTTACTACCTCAACAATGGATCGACGCCGATCCGCAAGAACGGAATATGGCAATCATCCTTACTTTCAGGCATCTCGTCAAGGTACGTCTTTTCACTTGTGGTGTACTGTTCCTAATGAATAGTTATTACATCAAGTAACAATCGCCGCTTCGCCATTTGCTTACGCCTCTTACCCCGACGATATCGAGGCACTTAGCCAAATCCATCCACTTGCTCTATACCGCCGACTCGCCGAACGCTCTCTTATGCGACAAGCCCCTGCGAACGAGCTGAAATTATGGACAGACTGTATGGATAAGTGGGGCGAGGAGCAGGCTGCAAGGGAGAAAGCCGAGGTAGGTCATATCAATCTCAAGTCTCATGACATGTAAACACGGCGACTGACAAATAGGGAAACAAGCTAGTCACTGAACAAAGATGGAACGAAGCCGTAAAACAGTATACACGCGCAATTTCCCTCGATCCCCGCAAGACCATCTTTTTCTCCAACCGAGCAGTCTCTTTAAACGCATTGGGCGAATTCGAAAAGGCAGAAGCAGATTGTAAAGTCATCTTGTCGAGGGATACGAAAAACACAAAGGCCTATTTCCAACGTGCTGTCGCTAGGATGAATTTGGGTAAATGGAGGGAAGCTCAGAGTGATGTTCAGGAAGTTTTGAAACAGGGTGAACATCCTAAAGCGAGGTTGATGGCTGAGGAGATTAAGAAGCAAGTTGCTAAATTACCAAAGCAGAGTAGGGAGGAGGTATTGAATTTCTAGTCTCATTCCAAACCCGAGCGTTAGCGAGGGTGAAGTTCCCTCCTTCTTCCTATTATTTAGTCTTGTCACGCTAGTCTAGTCATACTGTGCTTGTACCTTATAATCCTTGTCATTGTCATTGTTAGTACCTATGTCATACTCCTGTCATGTCATTTGCAAGCTTCGTTGCATGTTTGTCCCTCTACATGTCCAATTCTAGACATGGACTCTTTTTAAAAGTTCTAAACCAACCAACATTCCCCGAAATCCATAAGCTTCCCCGAATCCATAAGCAGTAAACAGACGAGATTATCGCCTGACACCTTGGGGTGTACGTGTTGATGTACCTCTCCTTGCGTTTGCTATTTATCAGCTACGTCCCTGCGCATTCCTTCTCGGCACAATAACAGAGTATATGCGAGATGGAAAGGGAAAGGGGGGGGAAATGGAGAAACGTACCCCTCTGGATAGTAGCTCGTCCTCGCGCTGCTCCGATACCTCGTCCTCTCATGGCATTAGGTCCGACTCGCTTGAACCTGTTTATCAGCATTCGTCATTAATTGAGATGGGTAGGGAGACGTACATTGGGGCATTGGCAAGTAGATCAGGGACGATGATGAATCGGATCTATCGTGTCAGTCATCATTGATCCCAACTACAAAGAGCCAGCTACGCCGGGCCTCTTTATCACGTACCATGCTTCCTCGAATGTAAACTTGTTCCAATTGTGATACCCTTCCATCCCTAGCAGTAACTGCAATCTCCCTCAAAGCGATGTTTAGTGAATCCTCGGCTGTTGGATCAAGTGAATGTATTGGTGAAATGTAAATGGAAGAGGGAGAAGGAGTTGAAGAAAGAATCTAGGTCAGCTACATCCCGTATCCTAGTATTTGACATGTAACACACCTTCCATCAATTTCCCTCGGTACATCTATTATCAGCTCGGATCTCTCAAAGAAGGACGTAAAGCTCACCTCTCCAGTCTTTAATTCGACAGTGATGATATGTCCCAAAGACTCATGGAGGAGTTTGATTGGTACTCCTAAGTTTGCCATCGTGCTTCTATTCTATTCCTTTTGTGTTGTATATAAATGAGTTGCGAATCTATCTGTGCGTATGTGGGCAAGTTGTCGATATACGAGTCGATAGTCGGAGTGGATGTATTAAAGTCTACTGTCTCTAGGTAAGGTCAATCAATAGAAGTGAGACCCGAAATCGATACAAGTATATGGGGGGATCCAATATATTAAACATTGTTAGATGGTGGAGGTAGTCCATTCAACTTCTGAATTACCCTATATCATATCATGTTACCCCCTTCATCTAATAGAGCACAGGTAGATCCAGATGAAGCAGTAAGATCAACAGATGATGATGCAGCTGCTTCCAGACTGTTAGTCCCATCATCCCTTTCCCTTGAATCCAACATGATTGAATGAGAAAAGTCTGATGAGTAGATCAGCAGTAAATCTAGGTTACCTATCCGACCCATTCGTCTCTCAACTCTATCGACCTAAATATGGCGAATCATCGCAATCAGGGAGTAGAAAACCACCCTTAATCAATGTCGGAACACATCATAGGACATGGGCTATTGATTTACTTGTTGATCAATTCTTGCAAAGGGGTGGGAAGCAGGTGGTAAGCCTGGGAGCGGGGAGTGATACGAGATTTTGGAGGTTGATGGTGTGTCTCTCCTTCTTTATGCGAACATTCTGATCGGGGATTTAGAAAGCTGATGAAAGTCTCGGAGTGATAGACCTGCTATTGAACGATATATCGAAATCGATTTCCCACATCTCACAAGCGTAAAAGCACAACGTATATCCCGTTCACCGACCCTCCAATCCCCCCTGCGCTCTACCACCACTCAATCTGGTACTGATAAGGCATATACAATATCAAAAGGCGGAACTCAACTGCAATCCGAGACGTATACATTATTACCCCTCGACCTAAAATCCAATGTTACCACGACATTGACAGAGGAATTATCACCCCTCCTAGATCCTTTACTACCGACCTTATTTCTGGCTGAATGTGTTCTTTGTTATTTGAAACCGGAAGTGGGGGAGGAGATTATAGGATGGTTTGACCGATTTGAGGATTGTGCGGGGGTGATTTATGAAATGTGTGGATTGGAGTAAGCTCGTCCCAATTCTCTACGCGTAGAGAAGCTGATGTAAAGGGGAACATTCGGTCAGGTCATGAAACGTAATTTAGCCGTAAGCCCCCCTCCCCCCTTTCCCCCTCTATGTGTACCGCAGCTGAACTACAGGCCCGAAACCTCTCACTTCCCGGAGCAATCTATCCCACCCCCACGGCCCAAGCTAGTCGATTTAAAGGTTTCACAAGCGGTGGGAAAGATTTATGGGAAATCCGAGAAACGGTGATTGACCGTGAAGAATTGAGGAGGATTAGTAGATTGGAACATTTGGATGAGATTGAGGAATTGAGATTGGTACTGGGGCATTATTGTGTTGCGTGGGGCGGGAGGGGGTGTTTAAAGGGCATTGGGTTATGAATTTGCCGGTAACGAATCCTTTTTTTGTATAAGAATAGCATTGCATATGATAAGGTACAATTATGAATAATGCTGCAGTCATTGGGAAGAGTATAAGAAAGCACAGGCAAAGACGGTCTATCACTCCATGATCACATCCTCGTCCTCATCCTCATCCTCCTCGCTCCCACTGTCGCTCCCGCTCTGATCGTCGCCCTCGCTCCCACTCTCTCCCACATTCGACTCCACATCGCCATTAGCATCCTCCATAACAGCGATCCAACCAGCTTCCAACTCTGCCAAAGCCGTTTCATCTACACGGACTTCTCTCCGCATAACATCAACAGCATCATATGCCTTTTTACCCTCTCCATTCTCCATCAACCAATCGACCCATTGTAGCGTTGCCCCTACTTTATCACGATTACTCCTAGCTGAACTTCGCCATCGCATATACACTTTACCCAAATCCTCCTCAGGATTTGATGAGCGAGTAGATATAATATCGAATGCGCGTTGATAGAATTCATGAGATGGGCTGTAGGTCGTAATGATTGGTTCGAGGATTGCGATATGTGAAACTGTTGTTTCGGGTTGACGACTTAATAAGAATTCGTAATATGATGCTAAGACTGTCGGGTGTAATTCGGGAATACAATCTTGTCGTAATGTCTCCCTGAGTATACGTTTGTAAATCCCATCCACTTCTTGTAGAGTAGATTCCTCACTCTCCCATTCGAGGTATCCAGTGTAAATTGCGATAACATCCGCTTTATCCTCGGGAGATAGGTCTGGTTTTAAACAGTGTTTCATACTTTCCTTGAATGCTTTTCGGACAATTTCCGGTTTAGCAGTGTTGGATAACAAGGAAAGCTTTTCACGCTGTAGCGAGGGATCGGAGGGGTGTTGAGCTGCGTGAGGGGTGACTATAGCGGCTTGTTCTTCCTCAGACATAGTCTCTGGGAGGTGGTGGATGTGAAGTCGGAGAATACTTGCTGAGGGTTTGTACGCGGGTTTCGTCAAGGTAGTCAGGATTGAAAAGAGGTATTGGCGCTGAAAATCAGCTTTCGTTACATTCTGGATTAAATGGTGGACGTACCAAATCGGTATTTTCTCCACACAATTCCATCTGCTCAACAAGCCATTGCCCAGCCATATCCAACCATTTCTCTCCACCCTTTCCGCTCTTAGCTACGGACCTGATCTCCTTCCCAATCTTTCCAATCGCATCGACCAACTCCCCACCTTCAAGGACAACACCGCCAACATCTTTCCTCTCGGGATCATATGGTCGGTCATATAGCTCCTTCGTCAAGACCATAAACCTAGCTTCCGCAGCATCCACTCCTCCTTCATTCGAGATTCGTTCCAAATCGGCGTAAACGACATCCAGACATTTCGAGCGTAATGCACTAGGATATGTCCTTAGTAAATCAATTAATGATTTCCTAAATTCCATCCCACCCTCTTCTTGAATAGCTTGTAAAGCGGAATTGATGGCGTGAATAATTAATTGACCCGCTAAAATCGATTTCCTAGCATCTTCCCCTTCTGGTCCAAATGACCCTTCTCCACCAGTTAACGCATCTGGATCCACTCCATTTGTATTCTCCTTGGGTTCAATATTGACCCCTAAAACCTTCCAACGACGCCTTAATCCCTCTACCCAACCTAGTTCTAATTTCACATATTCCCTCCATAGATCCACTGATTTGGGAATCATACGGAGTCCAAGGAGGATATTCGTTCGTGCGGAAGCTGTTCCTTCGAGTGAGAATCCTGAAGCTTCGATATCGTCTTCGTCATCGGCATGTGCGGAGGGGAGATCGAGTTTGGATGTAGAGGGTATTGAGGATCCTGGGAATGGTGAATTTGGGTGAAGGTGGTGGTACGATAATAACAAGTATAGAGTGGATGATAGGGGATGATGATGGAGTGCGCTATATATTTAGCACCACGAATAAACTAGTAGGGATGGCTCACTTGTTCAAGCCTTTTAGGACGACCTTCCGCATTCCCTCCCTACTTGCAAACTCGACATAAGCAAGCCATACAGCCAAATCTCCGGGAAACTTGATAGTAGCTCTCTTGAGTATATAAACAGCTCTTCTGGGTAACGAGTAAGTCGAAGCAGATGGCGGAGGCGGGTTGATGTGGTATCCTATATATCAGCACCCATCCTGTACACTGCATGACATCGAGTCTGATTTCACGTACTCAGCCTCTTCCACCTGACTTTCCTAAGTCGCTCGAGGTTGATCTCATATTCCGCATATTTAAAGAAATCCTCTTTTCTAGTTTGACGCCTGATTAAAGAAGTCTCGAATCCAGTTCTACGTTTCGTGATTTGATCAATCTCGTTCTATCTATTAGCTTGTATTACTGAAAGAGCGGAGGAGGGTGTACTTTTGCAAAAAGCCCTTTCTCGTGTAGATCTTTAAGTTCTGGGAGAGTCGCTTCTAATTGAAATTGAACTTTCTCCATTATATTAAGTGTAATATGATATGGGTAGATGTCAACGGCAGAAGTGGATAAAGTTAATCCTAACTTTTGGTATGACGTGGTATTCCAGAAGTGGAGGTGTGATAAGATACTGGAATTTCCAGACTACCTCAAAGACGATCACCTGCAGTCATTCACTCGCACCTACTACCAACACAACGATGAAACCAACAACCCTAACCCGCCTGGCAAGCCAGCGCCTACCGGCACCAACCACTCAAATTCGAGCATCCTCGTCCCAAGCCGGTCCTTCCAAACCAACAAAAACAAAACGACTACCTAAATCCGTCCTACGCGATCTTGTCAAACTCCACCACACCTCTTCTTCATTCATGTACGATCCAGCCCAATTACCAGCTGCATTCGAAACAGCTTTCAGATCTGGTGCACCCGAATACACACGATATGAAGATTTCCATAATGCCCACATTACCCGTAACTCCACGTTAGTCGAATACGACCCAAATTCCCCTTCTGGAATTAAAAGTAATTTTCACGGAGGAAGAGTGGATGGTGTTTTGAGATCAAAAGATATCGTCCCTACATTTGGGTTTGTAGAGGAGAAATGGAGTGATGCGGGTGTTAGGGGATTTGCGATGAGTGAGAGGGATAAATTGGTTAGAGAGGCGCTATTTGGGACATTCGAGAGGGGACCTAGGGAGGATGTTAGGCCTGCGTTGGAAGGTGTTGAAGAGTGGTTAGGGAAGGAAGGGAGGAGTGTTGAGGATGTTGCAAAGGAATGGGACGAGAGACATAGTGAAGTCAACCTTGGCGGTAAGGGGGGTGAGGGACAGTAGGGATATTGAATGAGTCTGGTTGTGATGCAGTGTATTTCCTACTATTACACATGACGGGCCACAAAGAACGAAGGAGACCAAGGCCAGTAGGATCGCTCCGGCAGAGACTGAAGGTGAGGTAAGGTCAAGGCAGGCGGGGCAGACTCGACTGACCTCACTCAACGTTTGCAATCGAAATCTACCCCTACTCGGAATCTTTCACGACGGTAGTCCTCAGTCAGTGACCCTGGCTCGATCACCAGCCCAGAAAGGATACATGCAACTAATCGACCAACTTTCCTTTTCCTGTACTCGAGAAGACCCCTCTCAGGGCTGCCTTGGCTAAACTACTTTGCCGCCTCTCGGATGACATGACGATATGAGGTATACTACTTACATCGAGCGAAAGGTGTCAAGCACGTTTATACTTATCGATCCCATGCGAATCTCACCGGCTCCTGGTATCTTCCAGTGGATGCGCTAAAATGATGGATTACGTCTACTCATCCTCGATATTTACTCCGGTCATCTTCCTTCACATGTCAACTCTCCTACCAGCACGAGCATTCGGTATCACCCGCCAAGCACTACTCCAACAAGACCCGGTCTGGGACACACAACCATCAGTCTAACAAGTGACGTGCAATATCGTTTCGAGGCAGGAGTACTTCATGTCATGGCAGATGACCGCTTAAATGGCCTTGAGCTCTAGGTGTGATTGACGAAATATGTATGCAATCCAGACAAATGCAATGCAATGCTATGCTTATGCTGTATGACTACCCCACACTCAATCCGTCCTTCTGCAATAAAGCCATCATAGCCCCCACAACCTCCTCATGACCACTCATATCGACAGCTCCACTCCCGGGGTTCTCAACCATCTCCGCAAGCTGAGCATCAAGTAATCGTCTATTCATCAGCTCCATCCACCATTCCCCCTTGATTCTCCCCTTCCGTTCGGGCAAGGGAAAAGAAAGAGATGAATAGGGGGACGTACCTGAGTTGAGAACATAATACCCCAATCCTAGTCCCTGCCTTCAACCTCACTTCTCCACCTTTACCCAACATGATCCCCCCAGCCCAATGATTTATCGTAATGACCCCTCCGAATAGTAATAAACCAAATAATGGTACTTCCGTAGCATCTCTCAAGAACACTTTGGAGGTCTCGGTCTTTGTAAAGTATGTCAAGTAGCCGGGTTTGAAATTCGATTCACTAAACAAAATAGAGGTTGGGTGGAGGAATACTCTACCAGAGTGATCGAAGAATTTGATTTCTTTTGCAACGTGCTTTCATTAGCAACATCCTCTGAATTGAAGACTTACATCCTTCTGAACGGCACCTTGTTGAACCCGCTCGAATAGGGCTTTCGGCATAGCTATACGTGCTACCCTCGGGTACAACCCACCTACAAGGACAGACTTGATCAGATTCTCCTGTGTCGAGTTGACACTGTATTTCGCAAGTTCCACTTGACCGGTACCGATGAATCCAATTTGGTTGAGGGCTGATAGGAAATCGTGTCGTAAGGAAGTGATGTCGCGTACTGTCGATGCGCTGATGAAGTTCTGTATATCAGCTAGGATACATGATGTGGGTTGGAGAGACATACATCTTCGCAGTACCGCCTTTGGGCTGCTTGGCCTTCTCCTTTGGATCGAAGGGCGACGACAGAGTCATATGCTCTGACATCTGTCATGAGGTCCGATCGGGCCCATGCGAATGATTCTCGTGCCCTATATTGTCAGCGAATTTCGTAAGTCCGGGTTAGGGACCCACTTCTTGCTCTCATCCTTCCTATCCAAGGGAGAAGTAAAGAGTGGCTTTGACGACAAGAGACTCGCAATAGTCAAGACTTCTCATTAGCAGGCATTCGCGGTGGGAGGACTCACTCGGATCAAGACACTTGAAAACAGCACCCAAAACCAACATCTTTGCCAACCTCAAATCAACAGGAATCATACTCATGTGTCTCCCGAGAGCCGTTAATCGACTCGTACCCTTCTCCCCCTCCACAGCACCTAAATCTACGAGCGTAGTCCAAGCTGAATCCATAGCTTCCATCTTAGGAGGATCGATCGCTCTCGACAAGAAAGCTTTCACATCTATTGAATCGTCCATCGCTTTCACCGTCAGGAATAGACTTTCTAATGGTGTTCTCAATATTTCGGGGATTGGGAATCGAGGCATTGAATTGGATTCTGTTCGGCGTGTATATAATTTGTAACACTACCCATCAGCTTTAATTGTAAGTGGTGACTGACCTCTCCTGGTTGAGTACGACCTGCTCGACCCCTTCTTTGTCGACCTGATGCTTTACTCGTCCAAACCTCTACCAACTTTTGTAGTCCATTATCAGCATCATACTGAGTCTCCTTGACCCGTCCCCCGTCAACCACATAAACGACATCAGGAATCGTAACCGAAGTCTCAGCAACGTTGGTAGCAACAACGATCTTCCTCCTAGGTTTCGTCGATAAGAAAACACGTTTCTGTTCCGCCGAAGTCAAGTTCGCATGAAGTGGGAGAATCTCAACGCTTCCTAAAGAAGCAGATTGGAGTTCGGAAACACATTGCCTGATTTCCATTACTCCCGGCATGAATATCAGAATGGCGCCTTGGTCGTTGGTAGCAGTTCGGACGATGTGTCTGACAATGGCTGCTGTGAGACCGTAGTCGATTCGGTCCGAGGCGGAAATGATCTCCAAGGCTCGTTGGGATGACTCGTCGAGGTTGAGTTTGGCAAAATCGGATCGGATAGCTGCTTTCTGGTCTTCGGTTTGACGAGGACCGAATCGGGACGGCTGGGGCGTGTAGTCGAGGTTTGATATGACGTCTTCTAGATACCTGTTATTAGCAGTTGATAATCGTCAACAACGTACCTATCTTGTACGGGATGGGTGAATCCAGGAATATGTAGACTTGGACATCCGCCAAAGTAGTCTGTTCAGTCAACGGGGTATCGGGGATATGCAAGACGACTTACTGATGAAGATCTGCTCATTGATAGTAGCAGACATCAGAATAACCTGTCATCAGCTCCCGTACTTGGTCCAAATAATGCAGACTCACCTTGATATTCTTGTTCCTCTCGAGCAACTCCCTCAATAAACAAATCAACAAATCTGTATCAACCCCCCGCTCATGCGCCTCATCCACCACAACATGACTGACCCCCTCCAAATCCGAATCACTGCCCAATCTCCTCAAGACCACTCCGGTAGTACAGAACAATAATCTCGTATCTGGTCCCGAACGTCTTTCTCCTCTGATGGCGTATCCTACTGTTCCTGGGGTAACATCCAGATCCTCCATTCGTTCTTGAGCTACTCGGGAAGCAACGCCCATTGCTGCTACTCGACGGGGTTGAGTTACTATGATTGATGTACTCGCTCCTCTGCCTTGGGAGATTTCGTGGTCCATGATGAATTGAGGTAATTGTGTACTGCCATCAGCCCACAAAAATATCTATCAATATAAACTTACCTCTTACCACAACCGGTCTCTCCCACGACAACCAAGACTCTATTCTTCGCCAATGCCGCATTGATATTATCCTTCTCCGCCCATGCTGGTAGCTTTGTTCGATCCGCAAGCATACTTTCCCATCCTCTATGAGACTGCATATCCCTCTGCCTCTTCTTGATCCTCTCCTCGTCCTCAGCCGTAGGGACACGTCGCTTCATAGGCCCTCGTTTCTTTGTATTCCGCTTGACCTCTCTACTTTGGGAAGTCGTGGGTGTATCGTCGACCTTGGGTATGAGGAATTTAGTCACTTCTCCTACGTCTGGGGGATCGGCAATGACTTCCGGTAGGTTCGTTTCGAGGTATTCGATCATACTCAGTACTGCTCCTCCACTCCCGCTCTCCAACGCTGATGTAAGGTCGGACCTATCGGGATCCCGGAATTGTGAAAGTAATTGTCGATAGAGGTGAAGTCGCATGTAGGCCGGTAGATTGGGTGAGGCGAGATAGAATGTCGGTGGGGAGGTTGGATAGGCAGGGGAAGGGTATGGCGAGAACTCGTCAAATAGGACATGTAGGATGATGACATCTTTTGATCCCTCCTCGCCAATGTTGACTGCGAATTCAGTAGCTGAGATCTGCTCGAATCGATCCCCAAGCATAGCTTCCACGGCCATCAACTCTTCCTCCCTCGCAATCCTCCTCTCTTCAGCAGCAGTCTCATCGCCTTGCCAGCCTTCCTCGCTACTATCCACATCAACCGGTTCCCAGCCACATAACCTCCTGCCTAATTTGTCGAGCGCAACAGATTCCCTCCCTTCTTGCTTCATTACCGCCTCCACTGCCTTTCTTGGGAATCCAGCCTGTTTGACCAATTTATCAACCAGCCAACCTTTCACCAAGGCATTCTGTCCACCCTGCTTGACACTCGCACCAGTGATGAAATCTGCCGAACTCGCTGATGGTCGGTACCGTTGTGGTAAATCGTCCTCGGGCAGATGGAGGAGTAACCATTCGATAGCGGCTTCCAGTGGAGAAAGGATTGAGAGGGAGAGAACCAGTGGATCGTTGGACGATGAGGAGGATGAATGGAGACGAGCGTAGGCCGCTGCGATTGCTGATAGGCAGGACTTGATATGGGCGGGACGGAATTGAAGGGTTGTGAGTTGTGTTTTGAGCGAGTCGAGGTCGAGGGCTGGAGTTGCGTTGCCTGAGGCGGATGTCGAGCCTGCTGGTTGCATATCCCGAGTAGCTTCCAGTACAGCCGATGGAAATTGTTGCATCATCTATCGTAAGCCAAGACACACCTCCGTTGTTGTTACGGCTCACCTTTCGTACTGTCCCCTCAACATGCTCTCTGAGACTAGGAGCCATCCTGACTTCCGGTACACCTTCCCATCCACGTCCACCTCCACCTGTACCATTCCCGTTTCGCCCAGCACCAGCACCACCTCCTCCTCCTCCATGACCATCATCTGCGTCCTCTTTCGCTTTCTCCTTCTCCTTCCTCTTTTCCTGCCTTGAATCCACCTCTTTCTTCGCAGCGAATGGATCAGGATTCCATTCCCAAGCTCTATGATCTGGTGCACTTGCTTTCTCGGCTGTCAAGGTAGTCCAGTAAGGCCTGATACTGGGTGGTAAAGTCATCGCCATGGGTAGATGTGAGCAGAACTGTCATTAGCTTGCGACATAGCATCGGCGTGGGTTGGAAAGCTTACGCGGAACAAGGCATATGTAGCAGCCCAGTGCTTAGCCTCTTGAGCGGTATCGATCTCCAACCCCGGCCTAGGTTCCAGCCTAACTTTCTCCAACTCATAGATGTTCTTGCTAACCCGCTTCTGCAACGTCACTACACCAGTCCATTTCTGTCCATTCGGTCTAGCATCCACTAATGGCCGTTCCCAGCCTGCTTTCTGACATTTCTCATTAAGGACCGATACGGGTGTTTTGTATCCTGCTGGAAAAAGTGGTGGAGGTCTAGGTGGGATATTTGGGTCGATTGATTCTGGTTCTGCCTTCGGTTTGGTCGAGTTGCCGGCGTTTCCAGATCGGACCACATTTGCTGGTCTTCTTTTGGGTGCCATCGGACCTATGTTAGCCTGAGAAACGGCTTAAGTGAGCTGATGAGGGGGTGGTGAAGTGGACGATTGATAGGTTTACTTTTTGACAAAGTTGTTTCACCTCCACTTTCTGTTGTCATTTGTAACTGTCGTCAAGGACGATGTCATCCCGTACACATCCTTTGCAAACCGCCTCAATACCATCAGGTATATATATACATGCCACGCTTCGTGACTCCTCGCTACCATTGCGGTCATCGATACATGCCCGCTCTTCGATTGATCCGCCCCCGAGGCCTCATTAGACTTCGGGATTAGTGTGTGAAGTCGAAGCCGACGCGCGAAGTTTAACTTGTTTGTGTGTACACACACATGCGTCCAGAAAGGGTTAGGTCCGAAAGGAAAACCTTCAAAGACACTAAGGTACAGGGGAGGTACAAGACTAGATTGTGAAGTGAATGGGGAAGCTAAAGGACATTACTTCTTTCGCTATAACTTACTTACCAAGGATGGATTGAGGATTGAAGGATGAAGCCAAAGCTGAGGTATAAAGTTCGCCCTTCGGGCCTGGTTAATTCTATCTCTCACTCACTTACCATCGCCAACTGTTCTACAATAACTCAATATAGCATATAATGTCGGATCTATCTAGTAATCGACCTACCACCCCTCCTCCTCGAAGACCATCGCGCCCCGCACGGTCCACCGAAAGGCTCACTATCTACACCACCTCTTCTACTCCTTACTTCACGCCCGATACCACTCCAGACAACACATCAACACCTACCGATCCACTTCAAACCCCTACAACACCTACTCGAGCACACCACAAGACCGGTAATCGGAAATCAATCGGCAATGTCCGTCGAAAACCAGTTCCCCTCACTCAGGACGATCTCGATCTGGAATTGTCACATATCCAATCAAGTCCCGATGGAGGGTCCACACCTGGACCGACCTCTTACAGACCCCCTACATACCCTTACCAACATTCTCTCGCTTCCACTACTCGATCACATGTCTTACTGCCCGATCCCCCTCTTTATGTCGCTGGGGATGAGGATCCATTCAGGACACCCACGATGGAGTATGCTTCAAGGACTAGTTTGCCGGACGTGGATCAGGCGGTTATGGGTCGATCATCTAGTGGAGAGGATCTACCAACGTATGAGGTCGAGACAAAGATGGAACCCGCTACGCTAGCTAGGGGATTATGGAAGGTTGGATGGATTTTACCCTTACTGTGGATTATTGGAATGTGCATGTAAGCTTTCCTCACACTACTCCTTGTTAAATACTGATCTACAGACTCTGGATCCCACTCAAGCCATTGGAGGAAGAGACCGATCCCGAGAAAGCCCAAAAGTTGAGCGAGATGATCGCCATCCTCAGAGAGGTGAGGTTATCTCGTCTATGTAGTGGTAATATACTGATGATAGACGGAACTCAAGTATGCAAAGAGATGTATGTGGGGAGTTGTTGGATGGGGAGTGATTATCGCTTTGATCATCTTGGTCTGTCTTCTGGTGAGACAGTTGTCGTAATAGCCTTGTTGTCTTCGGGGATATTCAGTGCATTGACACATGTATCGCGGTAGTGAGGTTTAGCAATGTTGTGCGATCGCAGCCAACTAATCCCCAACGGCTACAGTGGAATAGTTGACGATACAGAGGACGTCGCAGGGTATTTGAGGATACCCAGCGGACCTATTAGATTGCGTTGGGGTCACACGCGAATGCTACTTGACACGGTTCATCGTCATTGAGCATGGCTATCTATCTACACAGAATGTTGTAAGGAGAAGGAGAAAGGGCCACTGGAGGCCTCACACCAATCCTGATCACGGTGATCACTTTTCAGACCTGGAAACTCTGCAATGGTAAGGTGGAATTGGCCCGTAAGGATCTTCCTCATCTTGCTTGCATGTCCAATGACAGGTTTTGGTGCATGAGGTGGCGCAACACTAAAGGGTGACTTATTACCAATAAGATATCACTAGTCTTTCCCAGTGCCGAGAAGAAATAAATACTTCCGGGCGTGGGATCGCTAATCTTCGAGAGTTGCAACGAAACCAGTGGCACGTCAACACTGTGTATCTGGCGTTCAACAATACTGCCAAATCAGAAAGGCACGACGAGGTGGATATCGCGACTACAGCCCTTGACTTTCACATCCAGTACTTTTCCACACTCTTCCGAACAATATCATGTCCACCAGTGCTAGTCTTGTGTGGGAAGTCCCTGTCTTTGATTTCTTCAAGACCTACGATCATGGTGTTCCCGGCACTCTTCATCGTGCCGGCGACATTCACTCTGTGACTGAGTACAACACTCTTGTCCCGGCGCCTGTTATTCGAGTGGAAATAGAGCGTTTACCAGAAAAAGAGGAGATAAGAGTTGTTAAAGACGCCAATGGTGATTACCACGCCACTGTTAATTCGACCGTTGCTCGAGATATCCTCCAGTTGATCGACCAACAAACCTCAGAGATATTCGAATTTGACGTCGAAGCTTATCCCCGGGCAGCTGGGGAGGACAAGAAGAGCGATTTCTTCCGATCTGTCATCCCGTACGATGAGCGAGGAAATAGAGTTCTGCCCGGAATAAGGAGAGCCGGATTCGTTTCGACTCTCGAAGAGTATCAAGCCAAAGAGCATGGGGCTGTATGGGTCATGGAGCTGGAGGAGTTTGTGGGGATTACAGATACTTCGAACGGGAATGTCTGGTGGGCTACGGAGGAGTTGAAGCGGGACATCTTGGAATGGGTGAAGGCGGCTGATCTGTCTTGTCCTATCGACAACAACGAAGAGAGAAAGCGCGAGCAAGGCGTTCAGGAGGTTTCGGTCAAGAAGGAAGATAGGCCATGAGCCGTTATGCGTGACCTCGGCGAAGTAGGCCTGATTTGTATGAACAATTGACGCTTGTAACGCATGTATCCATCGATACCTACTGGAACCCACTCTATTTCACCTTCGAATTCATCTATTGAATCTACCACAAGGTTATAAGGTTACTTTACCGTGGACGGTAAAGAGCACCGGGACGACTGCTGTCTGTTATGGTAGTCAATAGTGTTGACATAGGCTTTCTCTTGACCAACTTGACAATGACTCAGCTGCACAGAGTTGTTTAATGCCTTTTGTTGCAAGTATAGCAAGCAGTGCTCTCTGTTTTTGGCAAGTGACTTGTGGATAGGACAGTAGCAGCTCCATGAGATACGCGTGTACTTTGACATCCTCTTGTACATTCTCCCATAGTGAAGCAGATAGGCAGGACTGCCAAAAGATACAAAAGACAATTCAAAAGATGCTGTGAGGTATCCTGGATGACTTGATCGATGAGAGATCAGTATGAAGTAGGCGGAACAAAGGCACTCTTGTACCTTGGCAAAACAGCTTTGCAAAGCTGGATCCGAGCAATTCACCCTCTTACTTGGCCCCTAACCCATGTTCAAAGGCTTAAAAGCTCTGCTCTGCACGCTCTACATTGGGCACGGGTGGCCAAACGTAAGTATACGGATGGCCTTTTCATATCTGGCGGACTTCCTGATGTGGAGTCGATGACAAGGGTCAACTAGACGCTTTGAGCGAGACCCATGGAAGGACTTGGTGATTAAAATATATAGCACGGTCAACATGGAGCTGATTCATCAGGAATGTGGGCGAGATGCACAGCATTGCATCTGCGAGGGAAACAGGGAATCAGTAACTTTGAACGGAGAGGATACAGGCCATTGCTTTTTGGTACCTTGATTGGTAGGCCCACGAGACACGTGAAGATCGACAAGCCTAACTTTGACCGGTTACTTTGTTCAGTGAACCGGTTTGAAGTGAGTTCTTTGTGTAAACCTGTCTGTATATATCACTCTTGTATCTCTGCTTCTCTTTACTACACACATCAATTTTAGAGATAGGAGACAGCTTAGTATCAGACTCATATTTCAGCACAGCATATCACATACCTCATCAACTAAGATGTCGGGTCAACAGCTCGACTTCAAGGACCTAGTCACGGTCGTCACTGGTGCCGGAGCTGGTATCGGTAAAGTGTAAGTCGTATAACTCCTATCCTCGCCCTGCTGACGTTCAGCTATGCACTATTCTTTGCTTCAAGAGGATCGTCAGTCGTAGTCAATGATGTCTCCGAGAAAGCGGCTCAAGCAGTCGTCGACGAGATCAAGAAGGGTAAGTCAGCCTATATATGACCTGGAGACCCATGCTAATCAGATAGCTGGAGGAAAGGCAGCTATCGCACCAGGATCAGTCGCAGATGGTAAGAAAGTTATCGATGCTGCCGTCAAGGCTTTCGGAACCGTTCATATCTTGATCAACAACGCCGGTATCATCCGTAAGTCCCCTCAAAATTTGTCATGACAGTTCTGACTTTCAGGTGACAAGACAATGAAGAACATGTCGGATGAGGATTGGGACCTAGTCACCCTCGTACACCTCAAGGGAGCCTTCGCGTGCACGAAGGCATGTTGGCCATTGTTCAGGCAACAGAAAGTGAGTTTTATTAGAGGGTCCAAGCGCTAATGATCAGTTCGGACGTGTTATCAACACCGCTTCCGCTGCTGGTGTATACGGAAACATTGGCCAGTCCAACTACTCTGCTGCCAAGAGTGAGTCTGCTTCGACGAGTTTCGCTGACTGGTAGTGGGATTGATCGGTTTCACCCGAACTTTGGCTCGAGAAGGAACAAAATACAACATCAAGACAAACGTCATTGTACCTGTAAGCTATGATTACCGTATCAACGTTACCGAAGCTAACGTTGAGCTTGCCGGCACCGCTATGCTCGCTACTGCCATGCCACCAGACATGCTCAAGGGCCTCAGGCCAGAATTTATCGCTCCTTTCGTCGGCATTTTGACCGCCAAGAATGTAAGCTGAAGGTGTCTCTGGGCTCGAAGTTGACAAGCAGGGACCAGATGTCAATGGCCGAATATTCGAGCTAGCTGGTGGCTACTACTCGGAGCTACGATATGAGAGGTCAAAGGGAGCAGTCTGGAAGACAGACGATACCTTCACCCCTTCTGCAGTTGCTGCCAAATGGCACGAAGTCAGGAACTTTGATGGGGCCGAGCACCCCGTCAACTCCGAAGATGTCGACATGATGGTACGTCTCAACATAGCTCGGCGGATCCATGCTGACTCCTAGGGTCTGTTGAAGAAAGCTCAAGCCTCCACCAACAAACAAGCATCGCCTGCTATCAACTTCAAGGGCAAGACAGTCGTCATCACCGGTGCCGGAGCTGGACTAGGGCGAAGCTACGCTTTGATGTTCGGAAAACTGGGTGCCAACGTTGTCATCAACGACGTGACCAAGGAAGGTGCCGAGTCTGTGGTCAAGGAGGTCAAGCAAGGTGGGTCCTATATGGCATATGCCGAGTGCAATACTGATGATCAGTCGGAGGTCAAGCTGTCGCTGCCGTCTGCTCTGCTGAAGACGGCGATGCTATCGTCAAAGCTGCTGTCGATGCTTTCGGCACAGTCCACGTCCTAGTCGCCAACGCTGGTATCCTCAGGGACAAGGCATTCGTTAACATGGACGAGAAGATGTGGGACCAAGTCATGTCTGTTCACTTGCGAGGTACCTACAAGGTCAGTCCAACTAGCTCTTTCTATAGTCGACGCTGACAGGCAGTGTGTCAAGGCTTGCTGGCCTCACTTCCAGAAACAGAAGTACGGTCGAATCATCACGACCTGTTCGCCCAATGGTATCTGTAAGCTGTCGACGCCTGCAGGTTCGATTTGAAGCTGACCATCACAGATGGTACCATCGGTCAAGCCAACTACTCGACCGCCAAGGCTGCTATCTCAGGATTGACCCGTACCCTCGCTATTGAGGGAGCCAAGGCCAACATCAAGACCAACTGTCTCGCCCCTCGAGCTGGTACTGCCATGACCATGACTGTATGGCCCAAGGAGATGATCGAAGCCATGAGTGTAAGCTCAGTTGGCCATGATCGTCCTAAGCTAATAATCAGCCAGACTTTATTGCTCCCATTGTAGGATACCTCGCGTCTGAGCAATGCGAGGACTCCGGAACTTTGCAAGAGGTCTTTGGTGGTTATGCCGCTGGTGTCAGGTGGCAGAGGACCTTCGGTGCTGTTCTACCCAACGACGTCGATCCTACACCTGAGCAGATAGTCGCCAAGTGGAAGGAGATCACTACTTTCGGTCAGTCCCCTGCCAGAGCTTCCAGGATTGCAGCTGATAAATCAGATGAGCGAGCCACCAACCCCTCGTCCGGCCCCGAGGCTGCCCAGCAGATGATTGCCAACTTTGAGAACGTTTCCGGTGGTTCCGGATCTGGCGACAACGAGTCCTACGATGATGCCGAAGATACACCCGAGATCAAGGCTGCCAAGGCCAAGCAGCTCGACCCCGATAATTTCACCTACACCGAGAGGGATGTTATGCTCTACAACCTCGGTGTTGGTGCCAAGGCAGATGAATTGCACTTGACATACGAGAATGCCGAAGGCTTTGCTGTAAGTGACCATTACCTCTACCCGAGTCGTCCTGACATTATAGCCTCTACCGACTTTCGGTGTCATTCCCCAATTCGGTTCTTCCTCGGGTCTACCTTTCGATTCGTTCGTACCCAACTTCAGCCCCATGAAGCTTCTTCACGGAGAACAATATCTCAAGCTCAACAAGGGTCGATTCCCCACTTCCGGCACGGTCCAGAACTCCGTCAAGCTCGTTGAGGTCCTCGACAAGGGAAAGACTGCAGCTGTCACTTTCAAGGTTATCACCAAAGACAAGAGCACTGGAGAGCAGCTGTGTGAGAATCAGAGTACGATCATCTTGAGGGGAAGCGGTGGATTTGGAGGAAAGAAGACCGGGTCTGGTACGTTCGCCCTACTGAGCACAGGATATAGCTGATAAGTAGACCGGGGACCTGCTACTGCTGCAAACAATCCTCCTAGCAGGAAACCTGATGCCGTCGTTGAGGAGAAGACGACTCTCGAGCAAGCCGCCTTGTACAGGTTATCGGGAGATTACAACCCTCTCCACATTGATCCCCAGTTCTCATCCGTCGGTGGATTCCCAGCACCAAGTGAGCTTGACATCTCCTCTCGTACTGCGTCACGAGCTGACAGTCAGTCCTACATGGTCTCTGCTTCATGGGTATCGCTGGTAAACATGTCCTAAAGACATTCGGAGAATATGAAGATATCAAAGTCCGATTCGCAGGAGTGGTGATTCCAGGTCAAACTCTCGTTACGGAGATGTGGAAGGAAGGAAACAAGGTCATCTTTGGTATGTCCAGCTAGCGCGTCCTTTGGGAAGGAGCTGACGAGTTAGCAACCAAGGTTAAAGAGACTGGAAGGCCTGCTTTGAGTAATGCTGCTGTTACCCTCAAGGACGGTGGTAAAGCTAAGTTGTGATTATTGAAAAGAATGTGAAGTAGTGTCAGAAGATTGGGTTATGTATGGTACTTGAGAATCCTTCGTTCGACATCACTACTCCTGATTTTATTGACGATGATACATTTATATCCCATACTGCTACCAAGAGCTTGTCAAATCAACCAAATATAACGGCTATTCTCCATTGAAAAGCTCGCCTCTTAGACGGTGTTGGTAACATCCTCAGCATGACTAGGCTGACCAGTAATAGTCTTCTTCTCCCTAATAATTTCCTCGACATTGATTTCCGGAGCAGACCTGACGTTCGTATCACCAAACAACAACCCTACTCATCAGCCACCTTACTGGACAAAGCTAGAGGGGGACGAACCAATTTCCTCAAGAGTCTTTCCCTTTGTTTCAGGGAACAAGAAATATGTGAGAACGGCATTGCTTAGGTTACAGGCCATAAACACGAAAAAGAATCGCCAGCCAATAGCATCGAATGCGGATGGGGTGATTTGGGAAATGAGGACGTTGTTGAGCCAATTACTTGCTGTTGATGCTGATGCTCCTAGAGCTCGAAGGTTCATTGGGAAAATCTCTGATTGGTAGATCCATGATACTATCCATTAGCTCTTACTCTCATCGATAGGACAAGTGAAGAAGAGGATAGGAAGGGACTTACCTGGTCCGAAGGACATTGAGAACACAAGGGAGAATATGAATATACTGGCAATACCCGCGATACCTGTTGATGTGTTCGAGTAATTTGGATCATCGAATGGACTGGATGCGCCTGCTTGCCAGGCCATTATTGCCGATAGGCAGATAGCACCGATGATCATGGGTCTTCGACGTCCGATTCGGTCGACGATGAATGTACTGATCTGTCAGCTACACTCAAGGCTGGGGAAACACGAGCTTACATGAATAGGAAGACCCAGACGACACCGAATGCTCCAGAGATACCTTGAATCAAGAGGACTCTGTCACCCGAGTATCCGAGACCAGCCTGACTTGTCAGTGACTGTCGATGCAGGGTGATGTGGGGACATACGTAGATAGTAGGTCCGTAATAATTGTTGACATTTACACCGGTCCACCTATGTCGTCAGCTTCATAGGATAAGATAGAGTCTAGCCGGCAGACTTACTGGGTCATAGCCTGAACCAGACAACCACAGATAGTTCGATGTAGATTTGGTCGAGTTTTGAATAGATCCAAGAAGTTGGTGCTCATGTTCTCCCTCTCTACCCAGTCAGGTCCATTCATTCTCAACCAAAAAGGCAGACCCACCCCAATCAATCTGAAGTCGCATTTCCGTAAACTCGGCGTCGACGACATCCATCTTTGCCTTCTTTGGTCCACCATGTAGCCTGATTAGAGTGTTTTTGGCTTCCTCACTCCTGCCTTGCTTTGTCAACCAACGAGGAGAGTACGGAAGGAAGAACATCCCGCTTTGTCATCAGCGTTTCTTTTCATGAGGAGGAAGCAAAGAAGGGTACTTACACGAAGAGCACGAGTGCTGGTACGATCTGAATGGCTAGGGGGACTCTGAATTGCGCGGTGTTTGTGAGGTATTGACATCCATAACCGACCCAGTTGGCAGCGAAGAAACCCCACGAGATCATGAGTTGTGTCCAGCCGGACAAAAGACCTCGAGCGTGAGGTGGCGAGATCTCAGCCTACTCATCAGCTTCCATCATAAGGGACCGTAGAGACACTGACCTGGTACATGGGGACAATCATTGATAGCTCTCCAATAGCGATACCGGCGATAAGTCGGCCCGCGATGAGCATACCGACGTTCACAGCTGCAGCTTGGAGGGCACATCCTACTCATCAGTCCGCGTCTCTGTAGATGAGGGGGTCATACCGATAGTAGCTACAATACAACCAAGTTGAATAGTCCTTTTCCTACCAATTTTATCCGCCGTGTAACCCGATAAAAGTGCTCCGACTAAAATAAGCCCGGATCATTCTTGAGAAGTAAAGACGTACAGAAGGCACCACCTGCAAAGACCGAGACGATCGCTCCTGTGATTTTCGGGTCTACGGCTTCGGGGTTACCAGCTTCATCGAAACCTCCTGGCCCAAAGGTTATTTGGAATTGATCGTATTCTGCAGAAATAACCGAGGCAATAATACCAGAATCGTAACCGAAGAGGAATGTACCGATAGCCCTGGTTCGTCAGCTCTATTCTTTTCCCCTTCGCTGGACTGCGGAGCGGCTAATTGAGGGGACGCACGCGAATATAGCTGCAACATAGTTCAGTAAAGTTGGTTTGGCATTGACGACAGCTATATGAGACGTCGAGACCTCTTGGTCATGTTCGAGGTGGTCCTCGGTGACTGGTTTCTTGCCAAACATGTCGAAATTCGAGTGTGGGTGAGGTTTGTCGATGTCAGAGTGATAAGTACAGTTTATAAACAACACTGACGTCGTTCCAATCCCACCAACATCCGTCCGAGTGGCCCGACCGAATAGCCTGAAGGCCGCTACGTCGATCGGAGGGCCTCCGAGGGATTTATCCGATATAACACTCTGGTTCCCCCCTCCAGCCCCGTATTTTCCCAAGTCTCGCAGGTTTCTATTATCGCCAAGCTTCCCTGATGTCATCTTTACTTCCAGTCTGCGGCAGAACGTCCACAGGGGCTTGCGGCAGGTGCGGGTATTTTCTTTCGGTGTGGCTTCGGACCGTTCCTGCCGAGGTGGCAATTTGGTACGCGTAACCGAATTATAGCGTATTCACGCGTATTTGTCGCTGAAATGTACTACCGAGACCCGCGGAATGGGTGAGTATGCAGTTCCTCAACTGAACGGTGCCATTCAGATGGCTGGGACCGCAGCGCATCGAGTGAAAGCTGATTCTCGACGTAATGGGTGTTGTGGCACGCGACAGTCGCGTGGAGAACACGTGCGATGCACTACCGGCAAAGAGTGGGCTCTGAACCGGTTCATGATACCTTGACCGGACTCCTATTTCACCCATCTCCGCCTTTTATCACTAAGCATATCAAACAATATGAGCATCAGTGACTCCGCAATTCACGCAGCAGCAGGTTCAGTAGGAGGATGTGTCTCCATGGTAAGCTTACCCGCTCAAGGCGTTCGCTGAAGCTAATGAACAGGCATTGACATAGTCCGTCCCCCTTTTCTCTACGACTTCGTGTTACTGACAATTAGTCCCCTCGTCAACCTTTCCACCCGAGCTGCCGTCCAGACAAAGAAGGAGCACCTCACTATTCCCCAAGCCCTCGCCAAGACGATCAAGGAAGATGGAGTGAGCGGGCTTTACGATGGTCTGAGCAGTAGTTTGGCTGGTATTGCTGTCACCAATGGGGTGTACTATGCTTTCTGTAAGCTATATCCACCCTCCTTATAGGTCTGGAGCTGATTTCAGATGAGGAGATGAGGGCTTTGCTACTTAGGAGAAGAGCCGGGTCCGCCACTAGTGCTGCCGCCCTGACCACTTCAGAAGGCATCATCGCTGGACTAGTAGCTGGTAAGCCCGTCTTCATGAGTTGAGCTGATGACAGGATCCATCACGACCCTAACCACCAACCCCATCTGGACCGTCCAGACCGCTCAGGCTACTCGAGCAGTCACCACAGGCACCGCAGCCGATGGAAAAGTCAAGAAAATCAAACCATCAGCCATCGAAGCCGCTAAAGCAATCTACAGTAAAGATGGTATCCAAGGATTCTGGCGAGGAATTGGACCTGCCCTAATCTTGGTTATCAACCCCGTTATCCAGTATACCACCTACGAAAGGCTTGTCGGGATGTTGTTGGCTTATAGGACTGCTAAAGGGGGTGCTACTGCCACTGGCAAGATTGGAGTGTTGGGAAGGAGCTCGTTAACTGATTGGGATCTATTCTTCCTTGGAGCTGCTAGTAAATTGGTAGCTACGGGTGGAACTTATCCATACGTAAGCTCCGTCTTTCTCGATTTCGGATGTAGCTGATTGGCAGATTGTCGTCAAGAACCGACTGGTGAGCTGTCACTCACCTGTACGGGACTGAGCTAACGATTGCAGCAAGCAGCTACTCACAAATACGAGTCGTCGCTCAAGGCAGTGCTTCATATTCTCCGAACTGAAGGTGTTTCCGGTAAATCCACTTTTCCAACCTTTTTCCCTTTACTGACTTGTAGGCATCTACGCTGGTCTCTTACCCAAGCTCCTACAGTCCGTGCTAACGGCTGCGTTCATGTTCGTGGCTCAAAGAAGGATTTACGATTTCGTGAAGACTGTGAGCCTCCCGCCAGTGTCGTGATGAGTGCATGCTGATAGACAGGCACTCCTAGCAGCTGCAGCGAAGAAAGCGCTGGCCGCTCGCGCCTGAGTCTTGACATCGAACTGCAGTCAGAACGTTGATCCGATGCATAAAGGCTAGGCATATGGACGTAACAGTGCACGGATCAAGAGGACCTAGGATGTAGAAGATGCAATGTAGGTATCAAATGTTGTGACGATGTAAATATGTTGTCCGCGACCATGCTCTAAATTCAAATTCTTCTCCATTACGTCCGACCCCAACAGTCCGCTTACTCCCAATAATTCAACTGCGCCGAACTATCCTGCCTGCTTTCCACCCCAAACCCACCTCCTGGCGCCGAAAGTGATTTCTCGACCAACCTCATGAACCCATCCTGACCATCTTCAATAACCTCATAAACTTCATACAAAACTTCCATCTTCTCTCTCGTTCCGCTCTCATCGCCGACAGATTGCGATGTCGAGGTAGAAGGAGATTGTATAGCTCGAGCAAGTGATAGGTATGTAAGGGCTCGTAGTTCGGGGTCGGATGTGGGGAGGTGGGATATCCAGAGTTTACGTAGAAGTGAGGCGATCTTCATTTCTACCCTCGATCTCAGTAATCCGTCTTGCTGATTCACGTTGGTGTCCGGGCTCGACTTGGAGATAGATGTTATGGTTGGTACTTGGTCTCGAGTCGGTCTGCGGGATAGATTTGGGGTTTGTTGGGCTGGAGTAACTCCTCCTGGTGTGAATGATTTCCCGTAGCTTGCCCAATAATCGTCTTCTCCCTGAGGTAATTGACTGCCATCATCGCCTAAACGAGGTGAGGTTGGCGGTGAGAATCCAGCCCAATAGCCCGCTGGTGCTCCATCCCCAGTTTCCTCCATATGATCGTCCTCCATCTGCTCTTCCCCTTCGCTGCGTATGACGACATTTGATGGGTTTGTTGTCCAATTCAAACTTGACAATGGGCTCGTCGAGCCGTTGTGTACCGAATGATAGGTCCATCCCCTCCCTTCCTCCTTCTCTCCCTCTTGCCCTTCGAATTCGAATCCGACATCCACTTCCTGTCCCTCCCCTTCTCCCCTTCCTTCCTCGACAACCTTGACTCGAGCTATGTAGTGCTCCCCATCATGCGCGTAGTCCACTTTTGCGACTCTCCATCCTATCCCAGCTAATCGCTCCAGTAGATCCGAGATACCTGGTACGGGTGCGGGATTGAGGAACGCATCTACATCATCAGGTGAAGGGGGTAGGTACAAGTGCCGCTGGAGCAGGGATTTCGACAGTAGCTGCTGTGGTAGAGGGATATTGGGCGGAAGGAGGTGAGACAAAATAGTCGTCTGGATAGCGGGCGGTAGAGGTGGTGGGGACATCTTTCGTAGAGTGATGGTACAGTTGACACTTTCTTGACGACTTGACTCATACCTCTCGGCGTCTTTGTTTCAAGGCACGATCTTTCTACCGTGTTCAAACCCCACTTTTCTAATTGTAATCTGCCCGGTTATCCCGGTTAGGATGCTCTGTCGGCATTAAACGGTCACTTTCGCACGTAGGAGGAGTGCGGTAAATGCGGCGAGAGGCTTGGCTGTGAGGAACGTCGAGGTCAGTTTACGAGGTAATGGGAATTTCAATTGACTTTCAGACACTCCTTTCTCTTTTAGATAGCTAAGGATCTACTGGAATATCTTCTTCATACGCTATATGGTCTCGCAATTCCGTAGGCTAGGTTTGAGCCGATGCATCCCGTATTGAAAGTCGCGGTTCGTATTAGACGGAAGCCAGGCACCATCATTGAAATCGGCTGAGATTGAATTGAAACTTCGACGTGACAAGTGACTTGACAATCTTCATACACGGCACGTAAAGGCACCAGCCTCCTCGATGCTGGTCTCTCGACTCGGACGTCGTATCGCTCGATCTGGACGCTGTCTGCCTTCAGTAAGGGTCATTTCGAGCACAACACCATTGGCAGCATCAGCCTCTGAATCCCTCCTCCGCCTCCAATCCCTTGAAAGTCCAGCAGATCATGCCGAAGCAAGAACCTGGTTGAACGATTTCCAAGTGGAAGATATACCCAAAGAGGCATGGGAAGCGGGGTACAGTCGGTCAAGTGGTCCAGGTGGGCAGGTCAGTCCATCCCAGGAAAGATGGTGATCGTCAGGACTGATTGGTAGCATGTAAACAAGACCAACTCGAAAGCTACGATCCGATGTACCCTTACTGGAAAGTGGCTACCTCCCTTTTTGCTATCCCCTCTATCTCGATCAGTATGTCCCGTCCCACGGTTATTCCTGTGTATGGACTGGGAGGCTAATAACTAGCCATGCTACCTCCCTTCTCCGCCATCAATATTGATCTCATCCCAGACATCCCGAACCGCTAGCGCCAACCTCCAAACAGCTCTCGATCAATTACACGATACCATCCTTAAAGCGGGACGGAGTGTGATCATTGGAGAAACTAGTTCTGGGCAGAAAGAAAAGGTGAAAGGCCTTGAACGGGCTGAGAAGGCTAGGAGGAGGGGGGAGAAGGATCGGAGGAGTGCTAAGAAGAGTTCGAGGAAGGATATGGGATAGGCCTGGCTTTGATGTATTTGAAATCGCCGTCGTCCTCTCGACGATACTGCGTGAGTTGTGACGCCATATGTCATTGGAAACTAATATCGTAGTTCAAGTATCTCGCTCGATGAGTATCCGTCAGTATACGAGCTCTTTTCAAAATCGACCAAATCTACATTCTTGCGACAACATCTCGCCCTGGGATGAGAGGCTAGTCCAATGGATTTCAGCCGACCCGTAGTCCGCCCGATTGCGAACGTGACGGAGGAAGTGCATCGATGATGTGACGAGAGTGTACAGTACAAACATGCATCAAATCGCCTCCAGCTGTGAGCACTACATGACAACCTCAACAACACCAACAACAGTAGTCTCACCATCCCCATCCTCCCCTTTTTGAGTAACAACAACCTCAGTCTTTTCCTTGTCCTGGTACTCGGCGCCCTCGACGATCTCTTCTGCTTGTACTGTGATTTCGACGACTGTCGTCTTTCTACCTTCCTTGGGCGCATTAGTCTCGGCTTTTGGAGCATCATCTTTCTTGGCGGCTTTGACGGTCGCTTCTGATTTCTCCTTCTCCGGCGTGTCCTTCTTGACCAAGGTTTCTTCCTTCTTAGCCTCTACATCTTTCTCTTTCCCTTTATCACTCTTCACCTTCTCTTTCCCTTTATCACTCTTCACTTTCTCATCCGCTTTCTCCTCCTTGGCCGGTGATTTCGTCTCCTTCTCCACCTGCTCCACCCTCTCTCCTTTAGCCTCGACCTCATCCTTCTTCACCTCCTTAACACCTTCCTTTGCCGCCCTGTCCTTCTTCCCCTTCTCCTCCAATTTTGAAAATGCCATATTGCCCATTTTATGGATCAAACCAGCCGCCTCCTCATCAAACTCACCCCAAGGCTGCCTCAACCAAGCCAAGATCAGAGCCCTCTGTTCCCTTTGAATAGGCAACATGACCTCACCCTTTGTCTTGGGACCGTACTTGGGTAAGCTCGCTAGGTATTCTTCCTTGGTGATTGGACCCTCCTTCTTCCTTTCCTCGACTTTGAGGGCAGGAGCTTCAAGACCCTTCTCCTTGAGCTGGGCTACGATCTTGGCGTTCTCCTTTTCGCATCGAGCTTCGTCGTAGGTCAATCGCTTCTTTGGAGCGGGAGCGGGCGAGGGCGCCTTAGCGACGGGTTTAGGGGAAGGTTTGATATCGAACGCTTCACCTGCGTTGTATCTTCTCAGATTTTCTGTTGGTAGCAGCTCCTCCAGATCATCAGGATAGTATCCACCCGACATGAGGATCTCTCTCAATTCAGCATGAGCTTTATCCTGCATCCTTGTCCTCGGGCCATGGTGGAGTTGTCTGAAGAATGGATAAACCCTCTCTAGCTCTTTATCAATCATCTTGTCCCTGGTGGCATCCTTGATTTCCTTGGCGACAACAATGTCAAGAGTGACGGGACCATGTTTGATATTTTCAGCGATTGGGTAGTGGCAATTTGGAAATTTGTCTAGTCCCGCTTGAGCACATTCAATAGTCTTGAGCTCATCTTCCAGCTTGTTTATCATGGTGGTATGGTTATTCCAAGCGTCGGCGTTGGGAATGTATCCGTTGTGCGTTTGCTCCCAACGGAGCTTGTTGATCACGTATTTACAGGCTGTGGCGTGGAAAGCTCGGAGCATGGCGTAGGAATGGATAATGGCGGGTTTAGCCGGCGCGGCGGCAGGAGCGGGGGTGGCCCTGCTCTTGAGGGTGATATTGGCGACAGGTGAGAGGGGCGAATGGGGAGTCGAAGGGGACTTTCGAGCGAGGACGGGAGCCTTGAGGTTGAGAGGGGTCATGGGTGGGGTAGGGGGGAGAAGAGCGGGGTGGGAGAAGTTAATATTGAGGACGATAGACATGGTGTTTATTTACATTAAGCAAGTAAGTAGTAGTAGTGGTGTATGTGTCTTTGTGGTTGCGTCTGTTTGAACGATTATGTTGGTGATAAGTAAAGAAGAAGGAAAAGGGGGATCAGCATGTTATATGAACCTGATCCTCCTCTCCTGTCTTCCATTCATCAATCCTTTTCATACCTCCCCCAGGATCCTATCCCTTCTCTACTACCTCCTAGTGCGAAGAGAAGGCAGGGATGGAACGTGATGGAATGAGGAAATGAAAGGATGCCACAGCAAGGAATCGTTCGAGAGGTTGTAAGGAGGATCAGTGGTGGAATCAGTAAGACTGTCACGTACACATTCTGGTTGCCGGGACCAGTGCTCGGCACCCAACCACACGCTCTGCGTACATTGCTCCCTCACATTGCCATCGCAGGACCCTATAAGACAGAGCAAGATGGGTGCCACACTGGAGACCCCTCGGCGATACGGCGTTACGCTTGTTGACCGCTGCCGGAAAAGGCGATTGATTCCGTGAGTTACCAAAAGTGGTAAGAATCCCACAAACTCGAAAACTGGTTTTCAAAGGAGACAATGACTTCATTTGTGACGCTCGCGACGTCATCCTACATCTTTCCTTTCCTTTTCAACAGAATTACCACCGCTTCCCCCACTACAATCAGGCTCGACGTCACCGAATCCGTCGTCATCGTCACCGACATCTTAGGTCGAGATAACGATAAGCATAGCAATAGGAATATTCCGTCAACCTCGTTAGAGGATAGGTGCGTTGTTATTTGTCATGTTATTGCAAGCCATCCTGCTTGTGATACATTGCCAGTTGTTGTTTGTTTGTGCATCGCTGACATTATTTTCCCTCTGCATGCTTGCCCGCCTGTACATCACCTTGTACCCTTTGCATACTCTTCCTGTTCCTCTACGAAAACCCCTATCCCTGCCTCTCACGACTTCGCCCTCCGACCATGTTATTTGACTTCGTACAACAGACTCCCGAAGATCATCCAACACCCTAGGTGAAATTACCCATCAACCAACTTCAAAATGGCTGCCGTCGCGTCGCCTGTGGTAGCGCCAGGTAAGTCCCATTCTCTTCCTCGCCACCTTGTCCCATGCGTCGTGTTTCATTCACCTATCCCTGCACCTACCCTCGTCCTGTATAACCACACCTCGTATCCTGTCAAGACTGATGTCTTCAGCTTCGCGTTCAAAGTCTCCTTCTCCAATCAAGAAGGCTACTCCGGAGGTAGTCGCCGATAAGCCGGAAGTTACCGTCAATGTTGAGGACGTAGCCTCGTCTGGAGGTGCAGAGGATGAGAAACCGGATACTAGTGATGTTGGTGAGTCATCTTTCTCTTTCCCCATCTCAAGCTTTACTTCCCCCTCAATCTTCCCGTCCGCTTCGATCACCTTTCATTAAAGCATGAAAGGGTATCCCATCCTATACTCCTCTACATGTCGTCATGTCTTCCATGACGTTACATTCCACAAAATACCTTGACCATGCCGCTATACCAATCTCCCACGTTATCAATGCTGATCTCTTCTCCTTCTCCCCCACTCGCACTCGACCTCGTAACGATCCCCCCACCTCTGAACGCATTCGGTTCCCTCACTCCTCCAACCCTATCGATAACTCCTCGCCTTACCCACCTCTTTCCATGCCTAGATCCCGCACTCCGAGATGAGAAAGCACCATCCCCTACACCTCAGCGACCGTCCATCCGACCCGTCCCGGCTGCAACCACGATGCGATCAAACTTTGATCTCGAATTGAACCCTTTTGAACAATCTTTCCTCGTCAGCTCGCATCACGGATCATCGTCTTCTGTATCGGACAAGGGCGGTAAACGCAGTAGTCCACCCCGAGGTGGTGACGAGACCAGTATGCGACATAACGCCCTTCCTCCTTTATCGTCACTTACTTCGCCCGCCGCTGCCGATCCAAGCCAGTTCCCATGGCTCGCCGCTCAGTCATTACGTACAGGTCCACTCAGTCCTGCGATGCTAGGCGGACCGAACCAGCAAGGACAGAATGGAAATCGTAACAACAACGAGAATGGAGAACATCAGGCATTCGACCCAAGTAATTTCAGGACTGGGTTTACACCTGGTACCGGAAGTGGATTCACACCTGGCTACAATTCGCTCATGAACGGCAACAACTTTTCAAGTTTACCCCTACCCAGTCCAAACACTGCCGCCTTCCTCAACATGGTCACCAACTCGACACCACTGGGTGATGGCGAAGGGCCCAACCAGAACCAAAACCAGGGCCAGAATCAGAATCAAGAGAATCAACAAGGAGGCCAAGCATCCGCGGTCCCGCCTCACATGCAGCAACACGGAAACATGGCTCCCTACTCGCAAAATGGTGGCGATCAAGAAACCATCACTCCCGGGACATTCTCTGCCTTGACTGGTGCTTTGAACGACATGAATCGAGCCAATGGCCAACAGCAGCAATCTGGTCCACCCGGTCTTGGAGCTCCGCCATATTACAACATGAATGGTCCAGCTCCACATCATCAGATGCAGCAAATGCAAGGGCATCCTCAACACCACCAGCAACAACCGCATATCGATTACGCTCAGCAATCCGCAAACGCCGCAAGTCAAGCTGCCAACGGACTTTTCTTGCTCTCACAAGCCCACCAGGAACTATCGAAACGCGAAGAAGAAGGGAAACCCCTGTCCGGCAAGAGGACTTCTGTCGGCGCCGTACCACCTGGATCAGGCAAGCTACCCGGTCCAGCCCCAGCAGTCGCAGGTGGCAAGAGGAAGTCGGATGTTGGCGTGACTGGTGGAACAGGAGGAAAAGGTGGCAAGAAGGGTAAAAAAGCAGCTGCTGAGGCTGTCATGATGAAGGATGAATCTGCCTCGCCTTCATTCTCGATGATGATGGACGATGACGATGATGGGGAGCCAAGGATGATTAATGGTAAACCAGAGACAGAAGAGGATAAACGTAAAAACTTTTTGGAACGTAATCGACAAGGTATGTCACGTTCCGCCTTTCAAATTGGCTGGAGACTGATGTGTAGCCGCACTCAAATGTCGACAACGTAAAAAGGCATGGTTGACTGAACTCCAACAAAAAGTCGATTCGCTATCAACCGAGAATGAAGCTCTTCAACGTACGGTCGGCGGACTCCACGAAGAGATTGGTCGATTAACAACTCTCCTCATGCAAAGGGATCAAGGAATGGGTCAACAGGCATACGGTCGACCCATCCGATAGTCCCCCCACCACCTTTCCAATGTCGATGTCAAATCGCTCATGTTGTTTATACTCTTATTGTATAGTATTATCGGGTTATATACGTCCCGTTTGTCCGATACATTATATCTGTATCACTGTATCGTTATTTCCAGGGTTTCTCATTTTCGTAAAATCAGTAAAATCGTATAAGCAGATTACATATATATTCTATGCACCTGTCGACGTAAATTATTCATGACTGTTTCGTTATGACAAGACCAGGAGGTTTCGGTATTTCCAGGGTAGTGATCCTCTCCAAGATGTCCTCTTGCCCGCTCGACCCCTTAAGTTGGCTATAAGACCCTAACAGCAAAAGCGACACAGACGAAGATTATTGAATCCTACCCCTCAGCTCCTTTGCGGATGAATCGATGAATTGGTGAGCTTACATTCGACCACATTTCCTGGATTGCTGTATCGGTATCTTCCCAATGACATGTCATGTCCGCCCTACCATCTCAGCTATTGACCAAGTAGACTGTTCGACAAAGGACTTACCGTCCCGCCTGACCTAGATTTTCTGATAATGTCGTTGTCACCTATCATTAGCTCCATCTCAATCTCATTTAAGCAAAGGAGCATAATCCAGAAGAAAGTGTGAGAGAGTAGAGGGACACACGATATATTTGAATCCTCTAGGTTGTAGTTCCAACATTTTCGATTTTACTTTCTACCCAATCAGCCCTTCCATCCTATTGTATCACGGAATATCACAGGTTAGAGGGGACGCACTTCTGAAATATCTTTTGATAATCCACTCATCCGTGGTTTATCTGATGCATCCCAATTCGTTCCTTATATCAGCATGACTTGAGATGAATGCCGTACCGACTAGAGTCTGTGCTAGGACCTTTCCTCATCAGCTTTGCAAGTGGAGCATGCAGGAGCTTACAGTACGTAAATATGGCCGTAGCTGATCTGTTGGGAATCTGACTAGTCAGTATGTAGAGACAAAGTCACCAAAGGGAGATAGACTAGGCTCGAGGTGTGACATACTTTGGACGAGGAGATGGAGCTGCAGACCGAGCGAGCGGGGGCGATAATGCGCCATTCAAGCGTGAAGACATATTGTTATCGTATGTGATTCGCCGCGACTCCCTTGCTCTGATTCTTGCGCTGTTTCTGTTGAGATTAAAGGTGAGTGTATAGATACTTTGAGCTATGCTTGCTTGTACCAGTAGATCTACCGCTAAAACCCGGTTAATCGACGCGTCTTTCTACTTCTCATATTTCATCTGTTTTCGTCTATAGAGTATATACCTCTACACATACCCTGGGGGATATATGTCAGCTTACGCCCATCCTCATCTCCGAACATCCAGTCAAATCAATAGCAAGATCTACGAAACAGAAGATTGGTCCGACACACCTTCACTCTCCTATACGACAAATACTTCTTCACCATCCGACAACCTCTTTGACCTCCCTCCCTTATCGCACAAGTACGGCAAGATGGAAGATTCTTGGCATAATACACCACTCCCAGACTCTCCATGTATAGACTTAGGTAGTATAGCGCCCCACGGGTTAAGTGGACACAGGAGAGGTCCGAGCGAGTTGGAATCGACAATGTGGGATACTGCCCAGGTTAATGGGGAATTAGGGCTGGCTCCGCTCATGTCGAGTGATGCGAAGGCGGCTGCTGGACTTGCCACTAGTGATCTGAAGAAATCAATAGGAAAGGAAGGGATAGCGCCATTGCCTATAGCGGTTTGGGCGAAAATAATGGATACCTCCAAAGGTCGTGATAAAGTCTTGGCAAGTAGTTCGGCCGGTTCTTCATGGAAGTGATAGCTGATATTCAGAAATGCGTCCAATACACTCTGAGGACATATTTGTATCTACTCTCGATCATCGCTGCTGTGCGACCCCTCTCGGCCGGATTACGGTCAAATGAGAAACGGATGAGGTTGGCAACCTCCAGTCTGAGTCTGACTCGGTAAGTCTAGGAATTGGTCAAATACGTCCAGTGTCTTCATAATGACATCAAAGACTTGGGAACCTGAGCTGACTCGCAGAAAATGTTTACTCCTCTTAAACCCCCTCCACCCACTAACCCACCTCTTATCGCCAACACCGACCTCGGCCCCCGCAATTCTGAATCACCTAATAAACCTCGCATCAGCTCTAGCGGACGATACATTCACATTAGCAAGACTCGGGATAGTATCAAGGAGGAAAGGGAGGATCGCCGATCGTTGGGCCAAGTATGTCTTCTGCCGATAGGCAAAAATTAGAGTAGAAGGATGAGCTGACGAGATAGCCGATTATGGTTATTAACCACTTTAATGGGAATGTGGACGGTTTATACCCGTACTATCCCCTCACTCCGTCGGCGTATGATAACACTATCAAGTACAGTCGACGCGGAAGTTGATCTCGAGAATCTAAGAGCTGAACGGAAAGAAGTAAGATGGACAGCCAACAAATTGTTGTCGGATCTGATATTTGTCTGTGAGTCCCTTCTACCTGTCCAGTCGAGAAGAAGGGAAGCTGACGGATAGCATATGATGTCTTTCACTTGACGTGGTTCAAGGAACCTGTTCAGTGTGCTGCTGGATTATGTTCTGCTGTTATTAGTACGAGTAAGATATACGATCAGTATTGGTCAGCTAGTGTCAAGTCGGCTTAGCCTGAAGGGAAAAAAAAGGGATCAGCGAGGAACTAGCCGGACTCGGAAGCAGGATCAAGATGATAGAGCTAGTCTTGCCTTCTGTAAATATCAGAAGGATACATTGTACAAAATGCTATCAATAACATTTTCAGAAACCAGACTACCAGAGCCAACCCTTAGACTCCTGTAATAACTAGAAATCCTCCTTCCCGGCCCATTCGGCAATACTAAACCCATCCTCCTCTTCACCATCAACATCCATTCCCATTCCCATTCCCAATCTCCCAACAGGCGCCGAAACCGTCTTTCCAAGTGTTCTACGAGCTGGTAAACTCCTCTTTGCCCGATCAGGGAGTTGTGGAACAGCGAATCGAGTTTGTTTTTGGAATAATTCAGGTTGAGACAAGTTTGGCGAATTAAAGACTTCTGGGAAATCACCCCCGTTGTCGATTGTAGAAGGATCTTGGAATTCATCTTCATCCACTTCTGTCCCCTCTTCTTCCTCTTCTTGAACCCGTTTAGTCCCTCTCTCTCCTTGTACTTCTTCAACACCCTCGGACATAGTGGGTTCATCATTGTCTATTGTTGAAGTTGATCCATAAGGTCGAAGCTCGTTTCTACTACTTCTCCATTTCTCTTTGTTTATGATTCCCTGAGCTTGATCCATAATTTGATGATGATTTTGGAATGTCTGTTGCTGGGCGTATGGCGAGGGGGAATTGAAGGATATTACCGGTGCGGTGGATGTACGTTGGAATGTCGGTTGGGCGATACCTACCATTAGTCCCTCTGTTTTTACTCAGTTACCTCTGACAGTCCATCCAGGCTGGTGAGACATGGTATGATAGGTGTGTAGGAAACAGAGGGTGGGACTCACTCTGCCTACCCTTCCTCCCTATATTCTGAAGCGCCAAAGTTAAATTAGGATCAATTCCATGTTTTACCCCATAAGTCTCGGCAGTGGTCGGTAAACTAGCAGCAGGTCGTAATGTCCTCTTTGAAAAGTGTTGATCCATTCCCTTTCCTTGGGCCTGAGGTGGGTTTGGAGGTGGGTTCATTGTGGAATGAGTAGGTTGGGAATGACAAAAGTCGCGTCGAATTGGACGCGTCGAATAGTAGATCCAGATAGATTTGATTAGGAAAGAAATGCTAATACTCGAGATTGTATTAGGAAATTACTAATGACCTCGACATGGGCATTTTAAGAATTACTCATGACTACATGATTAATCGGCATCAGCTTCGAAGCTCGCATCTGTACCACATCCATACAAGATCATACAAAGTCTCAATCTCTGATACCCTTCATCCCTGAGCCATCTTTTTTGTTGATTACAATTCTGGGATCAGCACACTAGACTAAACCGACAACTTATCAACAACGACTCACAGTACTAATGCATCACCTGCATGGGAACGACCTGCGACCTGACTGCTCCCCTCAAACTCGCACCCCTCTTCCACAAATACACGGCAGCCGCTAAATGCCCTCCCATATAGATTAGACCCAACAATGTATTCGCCCACCCATAGCCCAATACCATATACATCCTCGGTCCAGCTAACGGTAATGCAAAAGCCCCCAAACTTCTGAATACCTGGACAGCGGCCGTCGTTGAAGCTCGTGAATCGGGATAGGTATCCATATTATAAGCCGTTAAACCTTGTCCTGTCATTTGTAACCCCATCGACAGGATCATTGCTCCGAGGTCGACTATTGCCCAATGAATTCGACGTTCCGCCGCCCAACCGTACAACAGGAAACCGCATGTGGCGAGTATAGTACCGGGGAGGATGACTGGTAAATGGAACTCTGGTTCGAATTTATCGGCTCGAGTCGATTTCTTGGCTTTGCGAGCAAACAACTCCATAAGTCGACCGCCGAGTTGCGAGCCTAGTATCTCTCCTAGCGCGGGCGAAATGTAGTGAAGACCCGAGATACTGATTGATTCGTTATAATTTCCAGTAAAGAGCGAAGAGTAAGTCGAGAGAACCAGGTAGGTGATGCCGTATCCTAAACACGCGAGGGCAGCTTGGAACTGAACCGACCGGTACGTGAGTAGCTGTTGAAGTGGTAAGCGAATAGAGCGAATAAAGACATGTCGGGGGATCGAAGGAAATTGGGATTTGAAAGAATGTCGCTCGAGTGTGTTCTCTCTTCGTCGGCGGATAGTGGGTAGATGAGTTTCCTTGAACCAAATCAAACAGATGACTACAGTGACAGCTTGTGCTATGGATGTCGACCAGAAAATCCATCTCCAGGTCGTATTTTCCTCCACAAATCCTCCGACGATAGGACCAACAGCAGCTCCAAGTAATGGAATAAGCATATAAATAGCCAACGTCCTTCCTCGTCTCTCTGGCGGCCAAATATCCCCCATAACTCCAGATCCGAGTGAATAGATCGCTCCAGCTCCAAACCCAGCAAATAATCGGCATACAATAAGTCCATATCCAGTATGGACGAATCCACAGGCGATATTGAAGACTAAAAACCAGATATTGGTTATATGTAATATGATTGACCTGCCGTATATCTCAGACAGAGGTCCGGCGAGAAGTGGAGAGAATGCTGTGGCCAATATGAAAGCTCCGAGGGCGGTGGTCACACCTACACTAGTCAAGTTGAGTTCGGATTGAATGCTTGGTAAAGCCGGGGCCATTATGGTTGAGACGATTATACGGTTGAATCCACTAGCAGAAAGGACTGCCGTGACAATCCATCTCCGGGATGCCGGCCAATTGAGTGGGTCCTCGATTTCTACATCCGTGACTGGCTCGGGATCAATGACAGGTCCAGGCATGCTTGACAGCACCCCGGATTCCACTGGTGCCGACATTTAGGACAATGAATATATATGTATGTAGAATAGATGGTCCATGGGTAGAGTCGGAATAATGTAATGGCACGATAAGATAAGCGCCGCGTATAGTTGACTGTACTCCGAGCCTCGGTCATCCGTCATCAATCATTCATCGTTCACACCATATTATAATGCAATCAATAGACCCAACACCCCCACTCACTACCTCAAATTCATCAACGACCAGCTCCACATCAACCCCAGGTCCGCCCACCCCCAATGTAGCTAAAGGGAAATGTACAAAAGATCACGTGAGATACTGTATGGATGTCCTAGCTGCGCACTATGAGGGTAGGGAACCTATGCGACCGGGTTTCAGTGGGGCGAATGATAAGTTGTATGTCCTCATCATCATACATTCCTGACTGCACGACAAGAAACGATTTGACCAATACAAAGCTGATGATTTAGCGCGATATTCGTTACCTGGAATACTATCCGACCTGGACATGGTTCTGAACCGAGATTGAGGGGTTG
Organism: Vishniacozyma victoriae; assembly: GCA_017654735.1. Taxonomy (NCBI): domain Eukaryota; kingdom Fungi; phylum Basidiomycota; class Tremellomycetes; order Tremellales; family Bulleribasidiaceae; genus Vishniacozyma; species Vishniacozyma victoriae. The sequence continues at coordinate 790,573 of JADPYG010000090.1, forward strand.
TATCGGTACTTTCACCCCCATGCCCCTAACGGAGGGTTTAAAGGAGTATGCTCTGATCAGGTATGTAGTCCGTACCTCACATATCCATCGACCCAATTCTGTCCACTTTGATTACTCCATGATACACGGTATCCAAGAGTAAGCAAGACCAAGCTGATGTACAGCGCATTAAAAGACCACCGATTCAATCCAATCTCAGCATCCGAACTCCATACACTTCAATGCGGGATATCAATCTTGACCCCAACAACACCCATATCAGATCCATTAGCCTGGACACCGGGTATACATGGAATTCAAATATCTTTCCCTTCCCCCTCTACCTCCAACTCTAACCGCTCGTCCTCCTCCGGACGGAGGAGAAGATTGTCAGCGACATACCTACCTGAAATCTCTACCGATCAGGGATGGAGTCAAGAGGAGACTATTCTAAGTGCGATTCAGAAAGCTGGTTACAGAGGGCGGGTTGTTGTAGGGGATGAAGTTTGGAGGAGTTTGGAAATTGGGGTTTATGAGAGTAGTAAAGCCAAGCTTGATTGGGCGGAATATGAGGCATGGAGAGCTGGGCGATAGGGACCTAGTGTAATTGTCAGATTGTGTTGTACTCAAATAGGCCTCTTGATAGTGCGATTCAATGTAAATGAACGTGTATCCAATGCAAAACCGCGTCCTGACGGACTTCACAGTTCAGATCACATACAAACATATTCATAATTGTCATAAAATACCACCGTACAACTGACTACTTAGCAGTCCTAACAACCCTCTCCCTATCAATCTCAGGCGTCAAACTCCTCTCACTCCGACTGACACTCCTAGGTCTCTTGTTCCTAGGTGGACTAGGTGAACGAGAGATGGATGAGGAATACCGTCTACGTCTAGCAGGTGGGGGCGAACGAGAGTCGGAAGGTGATCTACGGCGAGGTGGTGGTGAGCGGGAACTAGGTCTAGCGCGTCTAGGTGGTGGTGTGGGAGAGCGCGAGTCGGATCGAGGTCGTCGGGGAGGTGAACGTGAACGTGATTCTGACCTGGGTCGACCTGCTCGAGGTGGTGGTGGTGGACTATCATCGTACCTCATCCTCCCGCCTCTACCTGCTGGTGCTTCATCAGGATGTCGACGACCAGGAGGTGGAGGAGGTGGTGGGGAGGAACTACGCCGACGACGTGTGGGTGGAGGGGAATCGTCTCGTCGGGAACTTCGTGGTGGGCTCGCTTCTTTACGTTTCAATGCCTCTTGTTTCCTACTATCAGACATTGTCACAATTATAATGTAAGGCATGGACTCACTTGTAATACTCTTCCCTCCTCCTCAACCTCTCTTTCTCTTCATATTCCTTCTTCCTGATCTCCGCTTCCCTCTCTCTCTTTACAGCAGCTTCAATCCTAGCTTGATCCCTTTCCTCCCTCTCTGCCATCCTCGCCGCTCTTTCCTCGTCCGTCTCCCTTTCGAACGCTGCTCCCTCCCTATGATTTGCTGAGACACCTAGAGCCAGACCCATTCGATTCATCTCTACCTGCTTGGCAGCTGCTATCGAATGACTATCTGTCGCTCGACCTCTAGGTCCGAGGATAGTACCGCCTTGAGCGGACAGTTGGGTTCGAAGGGCAGAACAAGCGTCTTCGATAGCTTCTTCATCCGCACTGTTGATTAGCTAGATTCCACAAACAGTCTCCTTGAGATGAGAAAGAAGAATTGCTAATTCCATAGAACAGTTTCTCGACAAACAAGAATGTCCCGTCAACGTCCCCCTCTATACCCCACACAATCTAGGGCAAGTGGTCTATTATGTGACGATGGTGTATGTTTAATCTTCGCTGATCCGAATCGCCTCGGGTACTGTAGGGAGCAGTACTCGGGCACTGTCAAGGGATCGCGGTAGCTGCCGTAGGCAGCTGTGTATGCTGGAGGAGGAGGAGGAGCTGGGGAAGGGAGCGGCTCCAGGGAGGATTCACGAGAAGTCGACGAAGACGACGACCGGTAGAAAAGAAAGTGGGATTCAGAAATGGGAAGTATTCTGTCCTTTTGGCCGAAGCCACGAGACTAGCTTGAGGGCGAACCTCGGGTAGGATGGGCCCAGAAGAGTTGGTAGATACCAGAGCCAAAGAGGAGAACACCCTTTCGGCCTGGAAAGAGAAAGACGCCCTAACGGCCTGAATGAACTCACTCTTCATCTTCCATCCTATCCCTCAACTCCATTACCCTCACTTCAATCCGCCTTTTCCTCTCATGTTCCAGAATCCCCTGATCAGGTTCACGATGTACAGGAGGTCCAGTAATTTCTTTTAGGTAATCGGAATAATTGGATTGAGCATGAGATCCGGGTGGTCCTTGTCGGATTTGGAGGTTTGCAGAGTTTTTGGTAATGTATCCATTTGTTCCCCTTATTGTCAGCTTTCATTTCTGTATGAAAGCAGAAGAGATGACATACGATCCACGAGCAGTTTCTAGACCTATACCATTGTATGGCATTGTTGTTGTTGGTAGTGAGTGTATATAAAGAGTAAGGGAGGAGTTAGGTAGATACAAGTTAAGCGGGATTACAATAATGATAGTAGAGTGTGGCACAAGTTTAAGTGGAGGTGGTCCACTTCTATCGCAGTAAAGGAAAAGTTACATTGCTGTTAGCAGTACAATGGCAGAAGAGACCACGTCGAGCGCAAGTAGCTCAAGCTCGATACCAGGCAGTCCGGGCTCAATTCAAGATTCGAGCCGAAGTCGAAGTCGAAGTACAACACCTTTCGAACCAGCCGAAGAGTTACTGGATGAATATCAAAACCTCCTCTCCTCTACATTCGACTTGACGGGTCTACTCCCCACTCAACCCCTGGAAGATGACGAGGATGAAGGCGGGAAGACGATGACGAAAGCGGAGAAGCAGAATGCAAAGAAGAAAAGGAGGAAGGAGAGGGAACGGGAAGCGAAATTGGTCGAGGCTGGAGGTGGCTCTGAGCAATCGAAACCCGATACTAGTATTGGTATGTCTATGTCTTCACCTCGATGAGGAAACAGTGAACGAGAAGTCGAGCTGATCAGTCAGGCTTCAGACTATTTTCTTCCTGTCCTATACAATCCATTAAGCTGGAAGATGAGCTCGTAGAGTATCTATGTCCGCCGTGAGTTACGAACACCTCTCCCTTTGGAAGTTGGCTTATGTGCAGAAACCCACGGCACCAAGATTATACTCAGGAGGAGAAAGCGACTCGGAGACAGAGAGCAGAAGCGTCTGCTGTATCTATGACAGGTTCAGATCTGGGTGGACCATCAACAATAGCAGACCGATGGTCAAAGACATCTCGAACACCTCGATCCCTTACCACCTCCACGCCGTTAGATAACCACCGAGGACTGTGCATAGTCAGCGTCGACCCGGACGAGTCGGGTATGACCACTCCCTCAAAACAGAGCCGTCCGAGTACGGCCATACCCGTGATTGAAGTGAGGACTGCACAATCGAGTAAAAGAGGGGTAAGAAGGGGAAGGAGTAAACGTAAGAAAGGTATCGAAAGGCCTCTGCCGGGGTATTGGCGTCCGAAAGGTGGATTAGGGGGGAAATCACAGAGTACGATATGGGGCTATGGAGTCGGTATGCCCGTCAAGGGGCGATGATATTCTCCATGCATGATAGACCATCTCTTCTACGTCCATCTGTCAGTATCATAGGATTATGCATACCTACAGCCTAACTCATTACATCCCATAAACATGAGCCATTGCCGCAAACAAAGGCTACTGCTTGGCTAGTCCCCTTAAAACTCAGGGTAAAACGCGTCCAGCCCCAAAAAACTCGGACGATACAACGTCCACTGGAAATATCTTACGACCTATCAACTACCACATTCATTCATCTATACCACTACTCACATCCCAAAAGAAGATATCCAAGATGGCATCCACAACTCCCCTAACCAACGTTTCATCCGAATTCGATATCCCAGCTCGACCCGTCAATGTTGGTATCAAAGCTATTGAAATGTATTTCCCTAAACGATGTATCTCTGAAGAAGATTTAGAAGTCTTTGATGGTGTTAGTAAAGGAAAATACACCATTGGATTGGGTCAGGGACATATGGCTTTCACCGATGATAAGTGAGTTCTTATCCAGCTCGTGTCGTGGTTGGGTGGTCCGTGCTGGCGGGGACTGGTGGGGGTTGATGATACGTTGGAGCCCTAGCTGTGGGCGTCAGTGTTGCTGAGTCGTGTACCCAGGCGTTCTAGATGGCGCTTAGAGATGGAGCTAGAGACAGGAAGCTCAGATTGCCCCTCTTCGAGTTTATAGATGGTCGTGCACGGACCTTCCTGAAAACTCGGACGGTTGCTGACTTTATAGGGAGGACGTCAACTCTATCGCCCTAACTGGTAAGTCCCCCAAATCTCGCCCCTACTCTAGGCATAACGTACGGCTCTAACATCCAGTCGTCTCTCAGCTTTTGGAGAAATACAACATTGACCCCAAATCCGTCGGTCGACTAGACGTAGGTACCGAGACTTTAATCGATAAATCCAAATCCACAAAAACCCTCTTGATGGACCTCTTTGCCAAGCACGGAAACGACGATATCGAGGGTATCGACAACAAGAATGCTTGTTATGGATCTACTGCTGCTCTTTTCAATTGTGTTAATTGGATTCAGGGAGAATCTTGGGATGGAAGAGATGCTATTGTCATGTGTGGTGATATTGCTATTTACAAGGAGGGAAGTGCTAGGCCTGTTGGAGGTATGGGAGCTTGTGCTATGTTGATTGGACCTAATGCTCCTCTTGTCCTTGAGCGTGAGTTTATCCCTACTCGGACAGTGGATATGGAAGGCTGATAGGTAGCCGTTCACGGAACACACATGTCCAACACCTGGGATTTCTACAAGCCCGATCTATCTGCTGAATACGTATGTCCCCAGTACTTCCCTTTCTTTGATATGCTGACCTTCTAGCCCACCGTTGACGGTCCATGGACCATCAAGACCTACCTAGGAGCCCTAGACGCAGCCTACAGCACCTTCAACGAGAAGGCCGCCGCTTCCAAAGCCCGACAAGCTAAAAAGATCTCGCTCGCAAGTGTCCAGGCTAAAGCCGTCGAGGCCGCTACTTCAGTCGCAAACGCCGCTAGCAACTTGTTGAATGGAAACACCAACGGAGCTGTTGCTGCCGTAGAGGATGATAGGGAGGGTATCAACAAGTTTGATTACGTCTGTCTTCACTCGTACGTTCACACTATAAATATATGGAGGAGTGCTGATGATCTAGTCCATACGGAAAGTTGGTCCAAAAGGGACACGCACGATTGTTCTACAATGATTACCTACGAAACCCAAACCACCCTTCTTTCGCAAACATCCCATCCGAGATCCAGGGATTGGCAAAGGAAAAGACTTATACCGACAAGACTGTCGAGAAAGCATTCATCGCCCATGCCGCTGAACACTACAAGAACGCAGTCTTACCCGGTACAGACTGTGTTTTGAGGTGTGGAAATATGTACACGGCCAGTTTGTACGGTTTTTTGGCTTCTCTCATCTCGTCCCACCCAGAGGGTCTACAGGTATGTTCCTTGTCTTCCTCTCTCGCCTGGCGTATTTGAAGAGAGCTGACGAGTAGGTCGGAAAAAGGATTGGAATGTACGCTTTCGGATCTGGATGTGCTGCTTCATTCTACGGTATCAGGGTTAATGGATCAACCAAGGAAATGTCGGACAAGATGCAGCTCAAGCAGCGATTGGCAAGTCTAGATGTCAGGCCATGTGAGGAGTATGTCGAGGCATTGAAGGTGTGTTCTTTTGTCATATATACACGAAGAAACTTCCTAACAAATAGCTCCGTGAGGAAAACCACAATGCTATTAAATACACTCCTCAAGGATCCCTTGATAACGTCTGGTCAGGTGCATACTACCTCACCGAAGTTGATGATCTATACCGAAGGACTTATGCCGTCAAGCCTTAAGCATAGTTTATCATTAGAGGATTGGTGTGGGAAAGACTTGGCTTTGGGATATAAGTTATTCTCGCATAGATGCATTATACAGTGTCATGAGCATGAGCACGAGTCATTGGAGGCGTTATAAGTGACGCGAGATCTTGGATGTTTGCATCCGTCCATAACCTAATCTACACTGTCTTACATATCCCTCACTCTCTACATCAATAATATAACGCATATTGTATACTATCACCATCAGTCTGGGTCGACATCTAGTAAAGAGAAGTAAAGAGGACATTATATCAATCAAGTACAGAAACGATTCCAGTAGATTTCATTAGTCACGAACGTTCGCGATAAGATCTTGATTTTGGAATATACCCTCTTAACACGTTTCTCGGTCTATCTATTCCACTACAATTCTTATTTCAGTCAATCTCAGAGCCGGTATATCTACCGTTCAGTATTGAGATAGGAATCATCGTAGTAAGTCCATCATCTATATCGTATGGTGATACTGATGATGATAGTGATCCCACACAACACCACTACGTCAAGTCCATGAGTATCCCCCCAACACGCACAACGATAAATCAAAACCAAGATGAACCTATTCCAGGACCGTCCTCGGGTCCATCCACCTCAACATCCCCAGTCCGAACCACAACTAGGTCCAGTTCATATAAAGGAAAGAACCGTGAATTACCACCTACGCCAGCGCAAATGATCCCTTCCAAGGGCAGGAGACCAGGAATGCCACAAGAGGTGGGGAGCGCTACTATCTCCCTGAGGCAGGGTGCGGTTGAGTTATTGGAGAGTGATAGTGATGAGGATATAAAGAAGGAAGGGTCATCGGAAATGATTGATCCCAATGGTGATGATGCTGTGCGGCGTAGTCCTAAGAAACATCATGGACGGAAAACATTCAAAGATCTCTTGACTTCTCATCGACCTAGATCTGGGTCTCGGGTATCACATCCCCATCCCCTTCCACACTCGCCATCTAAACATGATACTTCACAAACACAATCACCTGAAAAGACCCAGACCCGAAACAACCATGTATCGTCACATCGCACTCCTATCCCTTCAAACCAAACAATCCGATTCTCTCTCAACCGTACTTCTACACTCCCCTCTACACAACCTACAAAATCTTCATCTTCGAATTTCAAGACTCGTCGAACTCGTGCTAATTCCCTTCATTTTCCCTCGGACTCTCCTTCATCTACAGAAATGAAGAATAAGATCCGGAAAGATTTCTACCTATCCCATTACTCTACCGATAGGGCATATTCATTGGAACCGACCAAGAAACAGATTAATATAGATCTAGGATTAGGTGATGATTTCGATAAAAACTTTGGAGAGGCTATGAGGAAAGGATTAGGCGGGGAGGAAATGCAACTACCCCCGCAAGCTTTGAGGGTACTTAGTGAAGCTAAGGAGAATATGGATCTGAGATTGGTCGGAAAACAAGGCAGGAAAGGAAGTTTGGGTATGGGATTATTCAAGGAGAGTAGGGAAGGGGAGAAAAAGAGGGTTAAAGCCAAGGAAAAAGATACACCCCTGGAGGAGGTTGAAGAAGCGATCATTTCAGATTCGGATCCACTCAGTCCGACTCTATTACGTGGGTTCACGCCTGAGATTCGACCAAGGCAAGATATAGTATTACCGCCAACACTCTCGGTTCCAATCACCACTACTTCAACCCGACAAGAACCGTCCACAATTGAAGACCTCTCTCAGAGCACAGCAGGACTTGAAATCTCCTCGCCTACTCGTGCCGCAGCTGAATCACCTCATAAGTCGGACATCTTTTCTGAGGAATCAGGATGGACAACAACCGATTCGGACGATGATGGGTCCAGCTCGGAGTCTTCCCGTTCTCAAGGAAGTGAGGGGATGGAGAGCTCCGATGAGGATGAGGGGGAGAGTATGACTGTTCCTCTACAACCGTTTAATCATGCTGTTGGGGGCCATAGTAGTATTTACAAATTCACAAGGAGGGCCGTTTGCAAGGTAAGCTATTCCTTCTCATTGTCCAAAAGGAATATAGCTGATGAATAGCCGCTAGTCAGCCGAGAGAATCTATTCTATGAAGAGGTCGAACGGCTCGCTCCGGCATTATTGGCCTACATTCCACGTTACTTGGGAGTCATGTTGGTGAATTACCGTCGGGCAATGCGAGCACCATCTACAAGTGCCCCTACACCAACCGATTCACGTGGACAGACTCCCCTCCCACCCAATCCGCCGACCCCAATGTCAGATAGGCCTGGAATACGAAAAGCTCAATCTGGTCCTGTCCATTTCGGTGCTCAAGACGTGGGGATCGAGATTCCAGAAGTATCACTTGATTTCAATCGACATGTCGTTCCTGACTGGTTATTCCGCTCGACATCTCGTGAGGGATATTCATACCATGGAAGGAGGAGAGGTGGGCGGACAAGTGACGAAGAGTCGAAAGGACCAAGTTCGAGGATGTTACGACCATCTTCTGCCCGATCTCAGGAGTTTTACAAGGAACGGGAGAGAGAGAAGGAATCACAATCACCTTCATCATCTTGGGGTCGAGCATCGTATATGTCTGGATCACCTAATCCTACACTTCGACAATTTCCTTCCTCGCCCGGCTTGGGTTCTGGGGTGGGAATAGCAGTCCCTCGATCTATAAAAGAAGATGAACCTTCTACACCTGCTCCTTCGCCTGCTACGCAACCTCGGCGATATCAGGTCGGACCGGGATTACATCATGCTGCTTCTTCACCTGTTCTCCCATATCGCCCCGCTAGACTGGACGAATTATTCAATGATTCCCCACATTCGGCATCTGGCACCACCTCTCCGCATCCAGGATTTGGCGGTACAGGTTCCACAACGGTCAATACAAAGTTGAAAGATCATGTGTTTGCGACTATCTTGAAAAGGTTGAAGAAGAAAGGATTTCATCATCGACATCATGCACATCATGATGATGCTGATGATGAAGGTGGTGGAGTTTCTACTACAAGACGAAGGTTTAGGCACGGTGGAAGTGAAAGTACTTCGGGTATAGGGGATGATGGGGATGGTGATGTGGATCATGATTTAAGGGTCTATGGCCAAGGCCAAGGGAATGATGATTTGGAAAGAAGGACTAGGTCCGAAGTGATCTTACCCCACCTACAGAGTCGAGATTCCTCAAAACGAAGAGCAAGGAATCAGAGGGATGATTCTGTCGACCGGGGTTTATTCGCCATGGAAGATGAAGATCAAGAAGACGAACCACCAAAACCCCCAATCCCACCATTATCTCGAATACAACCACTCCAAGCACTTCATTCGACAAAAACACCACCTGCGCCTGTCCCTATCACTACATCCGAGACGGTCCCACCTTCACCAGCTACTTCCGCAATGGATGATCCGAGACAGGAATTATTTATATTCATGGAAGATCTTACTGGGCGATTGAAACATCCTTGTGTACTTGATTTGAAAATGGGTACGAGGCAATATGGATGTGATGCCACTCCATTGAAGAAACGGAGTCAGAGGAAGAAATGTGATGCTACCACCAGCAGGACATTGGGGGTAAGGATGTGCGGTATGCAGGTGAGTCAGAGTTTCCTCGAAAGAGTGGCCGTGTGGTCAAGTAAATACTGGGATGAGACTGACTCTAGGTCTGGAACACTGTCACTGATTCCTTTTCGTCGAAAAACAAGTACAGAGGACGAGAGATTAAGACGTCCGATTTCCATCGTGTCCTCGCCCATTTCTTGAATGATGGAAGTAGACTCCTAGTCGACCATATCCCCTCGATCATTCAAAAGTTGCACAATCTAGCTGCAATCATGCTCAACCTCGATGGCTTCCGGTTCTACGGATGCTCCTTGTTACTCATTTACGATGGCGATAAAGATGTTCAAGATCATTTCTCGAAACATGCTCATCCGCATCCTTCCCATGGACGATTGGGTGTACTAGAGGAAGAAGATGAATGGGTTGAAATTCGACATCGACCTAGTCGGAGTACTTCTATTGACAATCAAGTTGATATACCCCGAACAGGACGGAGTAAGAGTGTAGATCTACATTCCAATCGAACTCGACATGAATCTACACATTCACATACCCAGGGCAAAGGAGGTAGAAGGAGGGGATCTCACGATGGTCTCGCTCCGCCCAGGAAGTTAAGAGGGGAAGTGAATATAAGGGTAGTAGATTTCGCCCATACGACCACTGGACTAGATTTCATACCCTTCCCTGCCGACCACATCGATCCACCCGAGAAGGAATTGGGTAAAGGGTACGATACCCAGATAGACGAAACTACTGGATTGAACATGGCTAGATTCCCACCCAAACACCCACATTCACCCGATATGGGATTCATATACGGCTTGCAATCAGTTTGTGAAGCCTTGAAAGGGGTCTGGGCGGAAGAAGTAGGGAATGAAGAAGTGGAAGAATGGTCGGAGGCGATGGAGAATCGGGATGTATTTGAAAAAGCGTTTGGAGGGGATGAAGGGGAAGTTTCTACTTGAGTATGAGTATGTCTTGGTTGTTATCTTGAAGTCTCAAGTCTTTGGGTCATGATTTACGGGTCTGATACCGTTGTAGCTATATGCATATACTGCTTTTGATTCCAGTGGTGGCGCTCTGATGACGTTTAGTGGACGCCATTTTTAGAACTTATCGCTACTTCTTCCCCCTCCCATCGCTCTCTCAGCAGCAAAGTTGAAACCTGAGAATCAGAGGGAGCATTTGCTCTGGACCGCTCGTCGCTCACAGCTTTTTTTCATGTCGTCTCACGGACGACAGACTTGAAAACCAATACCTACTTTCTACATGAATAGGCATGCCAAGTATTGCAAGATGTGTTGCAACGCGCCGCGTCGTAATCGGAGAATATTTATCGCGAATAAGAATGCCCTGATGTTACTTGAACTTTAAAATATCATGGCCTGTTGATCTGGCTCAATGGTAGCAGAATATCTTCTCTAGACGTGGTCGAACAGTGCGGTAGATTGTACTGGACAGTGACTTTCCAGACATACTTGTCATGTGCGTCAGGGATCAAAGCAACTAGCCCCAAAGCCGATCAAAGAGTCACCGACATGTCACCCTGGACCTTATCTTTTTATCCTGAAACGCCATCCTTGACCGAACCGCGCTAGCAATTAAAATGATTTTCTTCACGACCACTTTAGACTCACTCTTATATTATCATTACATTCTAGAAGGACCAAGATGGATAGATTCGACCCAGGCCCAAGAGCTAAAGTACTAGCTACGATTCTATTCCATTCGACATGTGCGATTTCAGTCACGCTCGTTTCGAAATCTGCTCTTAATGGGATCGACGCGCCGGTGGTCCTTCTTGCATTTCAGACGACGGTGCAAGTTGTTCTTTTGACTATTGTGGGGATGGCAATGGGATGGGTCAAATTATGGAGACCTTTATCAGTGAGTCAGAAGTCTTCTTTATGTTCTATTCCGGAGAGGAGCGTTTATGGTCTCCGAAGGTATATATTTAGAAAGGTAGCTGATAATAGGCCTGGAAGGCTTTTGTGCCCCTTGCACTAGCTCGTGTAGTTGGTGTTCTCGCCAAGACATACTGCCTCGCTGCTGTCGATGCTTCATTCTATCAAATAGCCCGAGGACTACTTTTACCATTCACCCTTGGTTTATCGTACCTCTTCCTACCGAGTAAATATGCTACATTCCCACCACTGGCCCTTGGAGGAGCGGCCATTGTCATTAGCGGATTCGGGATCGGGATGGTATCGGATATGAACAAGATGTTGACTTCATCTCGTGGATTAGTGCTAGGTGTCGGATCGAGTATGACGACGGCAATCGAATCGATCGTGGTCAAACGATTCGTGGGGGCGAAGGCAAAAGAGACTGGAGAGGGAGTTATTCAAATGGTCTGGATGTCGAATGTCATCGCTATAGGACTCTACGTACCGGTCTTACTGTTCTCTGGCGAATTATACGATCCAGCAATTCAAGCTCTTTTCGCACCTTCCAAACAATCAACAACTTCGCTACTAAGCTCGCAATCCACCGACTTCCTATATACATGTACCTTAACAGGACTATGCAGTTTCCTCCTCACCCTCGCCACATTCCTTCAAATCCGTATAACATCCCCTGTAACACATATGATCGTCACCGCCGCCCGTGGGGTTGCTCAATCAGCAATAGCAGTCATGCTATTACCGCATGAAACGATAGACAAGGGTCGAGTGGCTAGTATGGTCTGTATCCTAGGTGGATCGGCTTTATATGGATGGGCAGAGGATAGGGCAATGACGAAAAGGGAAGCGGAGAAGGCTATTGGGAGGACAGAAGAGGGTAGGCCAATGATGGACATGGAAGAGAAGGAGGGGGAATACAAAGAGAAGCTGTAGAGTTCTTGGTATATTTCGCAGGGATTTTGATCGCCAGTGCGGCTTTCATAGGGACACGGCAAATAGATGGACACGACAGATAGATTTGATATCATCTGGCTCGATTTGGCATGTATTACATCTTGGACTGGCGTGTAACGGTCTGAGAAGGAGCCTTTTGTAGCGAAGAAAACATGGACTTCTATGAGACTAAAATCGCTCTTCTACTCTTTGTACCACCAGCTGCTAAAATCATCCGGTACGTCAGATCTGACGCGTCCTCATACACATGAGATGACACGACACGTACGACACCTTGCCTTACCATACCCCACGTGCGCCGTTGTTGACGAGTACCCAGCCGATCATTCTCTTGGCATTTTATACCTTTTCTTAATTACCTCTCCGAGCAAATCCGATGACCGTACGACCAACTCTCCGCATAGCCCGTATAGCATCTGTCATTGTTATATCCACAAGGGCCAGTACTATCAATATCAAACGCAATGCCGACCCCGAATACTCCAGGGGATCATTGTGATGATACGCGCCCTATCGACAGAGTTGGATTTAGAGTATCGGCTTTATTCGTTATTCTCTTGACTTCACTCATTGGAACGCTTTTCCCGATCATCACCAAGCGAGTCAAATATTTGAGGAAAAGAGTGCCAGGGGTTGTATTTGAATTTGGAAAGTATGTCCTCCTGTTCTTTCCTGCGTGAGGTCTGATCTGGAGGTGCTAATAACTAGATTCTTTGGGAGTGGTGTAATCCTAGCGACGGCTGTCGTTCACCTTTTAGATCCGGCCATCAAACAAATTGGACTTATAAACACATACGAATATGGAGGATGTATCTCGAATGCGTGGGGCGACTACCCATACCCTGTAAGGTCTTTCACTCACTTGCTAAGTTCAGAACTGATGATAGCTTGGAATTTGCACCGCCGCAATATTCTGTACATTCGTAATAGACCTAGTAGCAGTCCGACTAGGACGCCAATATCTCGCAAAACACGGAATATCGACAGACACTCAGGTGAAAGTAGAACAAGGCCTACAAGTTCTCGGTACCCAACAGCGAGAGACCGATACCGAGTGCGCCGTCGCGGTAGCAAGTGGGTCGGTACCCTTAGAGGAAGCAATACCGAGTCGAGCAGAATCGACAATCACAGCCCCGACACCTTCGGTCGATAGGAAAGAACCGGATTACTGGACAGATTCAAGTGAAAGTACACCCGCAGGAGCACAGATTCTGGGAGTAGCAATCCTAGAATTCGGAATTCTGTTCCATTCAGTATGTCCCTTACTTGAAGTCAGCTGATGATAGGTAATCATTGGCCTCACGTTAGCTCTAGCAGGCGGATCCGAATTCACGACTTTATACATAGTCATCATCTTTCATCGTATGTCCTCTTCCCTCCACCCCTCACCGAATTGAACTGATTAGGATAGAGGCATTCGAGGGACTAGGTCTTGGAACTCGACTCGCCTTCCTCCAATTACCTCCAAAATGGAATTGGGTCCCTACAGTCGCAGCACTCATTTACTCAGCGATGACTCCTCTGGGGATGGCAATCGGACTAGGAGCTCAGGGTGGTCTAGTATGTCTACGCTTCTCTCCTCTCCGATCCTCTGCTTCTTCACGTCGTGAAAATAGGAGTAAGCGCTGACAATAGTCAATGACGAGTGCTTCCGCTTCTATCGCTGGAGGAGTGCTTGACTCTGTATCAGCAGGTATTCTACTATACGCAGCTACCGTCGAATTGATGGTATGTCCCCTCTACTCCGCATTGCGAGTAAACTAATGGTAGGCACACGAATTCGTCTTTAACCCTTATTACCACACCTGCTCCTGGAAACGGTTGATATTCGTCATAACCTGTTTCGCATCCGGGACAGGTCTAATGTCATTATTGGGTACGTCATCTCCCTCACAGCCGCAAGACCAAGCTGATAGATAGGTAAATGGGCATAAGGAGCCTGGAGGAGCTCTTGTAGCAACACAACACCATCGTATCCTGTTGTACATATATCATAGCACAAGGACATTACATAAAGCATAACTTACCACATGAACTGTCATCGATTCTACCAATGATTATGCCTCCATCACCTAATTCACGCTCTAACGCCCGAAAGCTGTGAGGTCCGGATCCCACCCATCATTCACATCAAAATTGATTGCCTCCCTGCTCAACGTCGCCCCACGGTCACTTGTTACGAGAAAAGTCTTCTCGTGTGCATGGCTTTATCTCATCCTTGACTTCCAGTGCTTGATCCAGCCGCCGGTCATGGCCATATTGTTCGAGTGAAAGCGGGCGCTCCGAGGACGGGCCAGCAATCGCTTGAGTGGCCGGTCCTGTATCAACCAAGCTGCCTGTCGGGATGTCGATCGAGGGAACACGAGGCAGCGTGTCCGCAACCGAAGGTAGTACTCCCTTTTCGTTACAGGATTCCCTATGTCCGATAGAGCCGATTTCGCATTCGAGGCCGAGGTCGATACATGTGGCGCACATGAGATACGGGATAGTACGGGTACACTGAGGTATCAGCTTTGGTTGTAGGGGTGTGGCGAGCCTATCGGGGCTTACCTTGATCTGTCGGACAGTACACCTCTTGCAAGTCTCGTCGAGTCTGCGTGTCTTCGTCCATCCTGTTTCCGCTTGGCCAGGCAGGTCTGACAGACTCTGCGAAGGGCCGGAATCTTGCAAAGGATTCGCAAGCATGCTTTGCCCAGGTGACGGGCTGAGGGGTCCCTCGACCAAGTTGACAGTCGATCGAGACCGAGCTGAAGAGTCCGATGGCAGGGCTGAAGTGGTGCGCAGGTCCGATATCTGGTTTCGGTTCCAGTAGACCCGACTGGCCTCCGGCCTCAGAGGCGGACGAGTGAACACATCCGATGGCTGGTTCGTCTGCTGATCACCCTTCTCGACCCACGGTTGGATATGAGTGCCTTGCGTGGCCACGGGGTAGCCCGAATTTGAAGGGATATCGCCTAGTGGGGCTCGATCCGAGTGTTGTCGAGCAGGCGCGTCGAACACTGATTGCTCGCCTTTCGATAGAAACGATGGATCGCACGCACCGGTAGCTGCGTCCGCTGTGAGATTCGGATCCAGATTTTCTTCGTCCGTATCAGCAGATAGCGGATACAAGGGTGTGGGGTTGTCCAAAGGTCGGGAGTTGTCCAGGCGAAGAGACTTGGCTGGATTTGAAGGCCCCCTGACGGGCGATCCGAGGGTTCTCGCTATCTCAGTAGCATTCCGTTTATGACCCTTCTTATAAGATGTGGTGTTGGGTTTCTTCGTCTCCGCTGGTTCCTCTGTCCGAGGCTTTCCGGAATAGTACCGGCTGTGTGACATCAACATCGCCTGGTATCGTGGGTCGGCCATCGTCGTTACACGCGTGCCGGAAGTTTTCGCCGTGATGATGTCTGGCGTTACGGCAGCCTCTTGATGTGCAGGTGGGTCTTGCGTGCCATACTCTAGTCTGACTGGTCTGATTGGCGGTTCGATAGGTGCTGTGCTAGGAGGTGGTCGCGGTGGTGCTGGAGCCGTCCAGGCCTGACGAGGCGCTTGTTGACGAGTCCGATGAGGTGTGTTCACTGCCATCTCCTGATCAAACGCATCAGCTTTGGGTCTGATCAGGACAGTAACGCGCTCACCAAGGTCTGAGTCGGTACCGCGGTAGCTGGGGCATTTGTCGGATGTGATACTCCGAACAAAGTTGTGGACGGCAATCCGGACATGGTCGTCATAGCCTAGGGAGACATGTCAGCTGTAAGCACTAAAAAAGATGAGGAATATTCACCGAGCTCGGTCCTGCGGCCTGAGGTGTTGGTGTCCCGCCCATCATTGACGGTTGATTGAAGGGGAGACATTTCCCTTTCAGCGTCAGCACACTGCTTTACTATAGAAAGGGCATACTTACCGATATCAGATTCGAGACGGGGAGCCGATTCCAAATCCGCAGCTAGCAACATAGCAGTCGAAATCGTCCAGACCCTATCTTTAATCTTGAGGAAGGTATGTGGAAGCCCGGCCGATATTCCCATGGTGTACCACCGTTCACTGCCGCCAGGGTACTCTGGTGCAATTCCTACTGCGACATCTTTCTGCCAATGTTGCTGAACGATCATCCTCCTAACCCATTTCCAAAGATGTACCAATCCTACTAAGCCCTCACATGCCAGAGTTGACCGAAGCAAAAAGACGTCTGTTCCCTTCGCAGACCAGGAATTTCTAGCTTCCCATATCCCGTATCGGGTCCGAGGCCTTTCTGGGGGCGGGAAAATCGCAATGGAATACTGAGCAAGAAACAAGTAGGGCTCGAGGTTCCTGAAGTACCGTAGATCGCCCGGTGGTTGGAGTTTCCAACATACATCGCCTATCGTTTCGTCCCGTACTAGGATTTGTCCAGCGTGGGCAGCGACATATGCGTTCAGCGGGGCAATGCCCATCGACATTATGTAGATTGTTGGAGCGCCGCCGTTCGAAGTAGCCTGATGTATCGATGCTCGGTTACGGTTTCTGGCGCGAAGTGAAGTGACCTCCTCCCAAAAAGCGGTTGTTGAAGTTTATTCGCACGTCTCGGTGCGGGGTAGTTGAACGACGGTCGGGCCGGAGAGGCACTCTCTCGGATGGAGATAGGCTTGTTTCGAGGTGTAGTGTAGCTGTACAAGTGAATTGTAAAGGACAAGGACGGGTATCACAGTAGAGATGTAAGGACGATATGAATACAATTGAACAAAAGTAAGAACAAATGAGTAGAAATGGGGGACGAACGATGCATGAAGTAGTCAAGTTGATTGATGTGGAGGCGGATATGCCCATGTTGGAGGATCCACCCTCATCCAACCCTGCTCTTTAAGTATCATTAATCATGTACCAGCAAACGATGAAGTTGAATGATGAGTTAACGCGTCTGACAAGTTGACTCTTGTTGCCGGTAAATTGATTCCGTTACGAGAGGATCAAGTTCCGCTCCGGTACTCGCTGGCTTCTTCATTGCTGTTGCTATTCAAGATTAATGCATGCAAGAGACTATCATCATGAAGTACTACTAGACTCGCGCCAATGTATCCCAACTGCGACTCCACCCTTCCCACCTGCAGATCTAATCTAGGGTGTGAATCCTTGATCACCAACGATCAGAATCAATCTTCCGCCTGGCCAAGTTGGTCGCCCGAGGCTGTCTGCCGGCGGAGACTATCCTGCCGCTGTTCCCCCTTCGGATTCCAGGGGTGGCTCCTCGCTATAGTTCGGATTGTCCATGAAACCCAAGAGTGACGAGAGGAGATCATTAGTCGGTCTCTGCTCCGATTCCGCTGAGCTCCGCCTCGTACTTCTAGTCCTAGCGTTGATAGGAGAATGATATTCGAGCTCAGGTGACTGGGTACGTGGACTTTGATTCTCGTCCCAGACGATCTCATCGGATCCTATGGAGCTTCCGGAACCGGATTCTGAGGCGGGCGATTGTTCTTCGTCGTTCAGCTCGGCAATGAATCTATCGATCGCGGAGATAAATTCATTGATCGGCCGCTTTTTACGTATCGTAGGAATTC
The DNA here is from genome assembly GCA_017654735.1 of Vishniacozyma victoriae. Classification (NCBI taxonomy): domain Eukaryota; kingdom Fungi; phylum Basidiomycota; class Tremellomycetes; order Tremellales; family Bulleribasidiaceae; genus Vishniacozyma; species Vishniacozyma victoriae. Next base: position 808,427 of record JADPYG010000090.1, read on the forward strand.
TCTTTGTACTCCTCGTCTTGATGTTTTGAACCAGATCCCCGAGAACCGAGGACCGTGAACGTCGATGTTGAGTGCTTTTCCGCAGATACTCGTAGGGTACTGCCGAACCTTTGATGTCGCTCGACACCTCCGAATATGGGGTATAGCGACCGAGATCCGGTTGCCTAGGCAATAGTCTCATGGGTTCTTGGTCCAAGTAGGAAGTCGAGAGCGTCGGTGGAAGAAGAGCCGAGCATTTCGAGCATAGGAGTGGACTAGCAAGAGAAGAACAAGCCGTGGTTGAAGAATGCATTCGGCTCACAAGTCGAGTAGAGTGCCCCTTGTGACGTTTCCGACGAGATGAACCGATACGAGTCAATCGCCCCATGACCCTCCCTTTCCGAGGTTTTGTATGGGGTAGCCATGAGTCTTCGGAGTCGGATTCGACAGCAGAGACAGCAGGTGACTTTTGGGAGTTATCGACAAAATGTCCGATGCATCTTCCTGGTGACATCCTCGAGCTCTGCGACGTACCGATGCGACGCCTCTTGAGGAAAGCAGTCGCTTCAAGTACGTTCGTCTCCTGCTCATAAGTGACAGCCTGAGACGGGTCAACAATCGTGATAACTCACCGAGGTCGGGGGTGTCCGCATGTACGGCGGCGAGTCCGATCGGGAAGGCGATCAAGATGGTATATACATGGATGGGGAGGCGGGAGCCTGCTGAAAAAGATGAGCTCGAACAACCAGACCAAAAGTTGTTACTCACTGGCGGTGGAGTCGGGCTCATGACGATTTGGATATCGGAAGCGGTGGATAATACCGTAGAGAGTGATGAGAGGGATGAATGTGTCGAGGATGCGGGAGACGATGGGACCGTGGCCTGATTAGAGGTTTCAGCTTGTGGTGATAGTCATGAGTGAAGAACGCTTACCGTGAAAATGACATTGGGTGATGATGACTCCGTATCTGAGTCTGGGTCCGATTCCATATCCCATGAGTCTGTTGCTATCAGCGCAGTATTCCGTCCTGATAGATGAATAGACTCACTCATTGATTCGAACGGGGAGAAATCCTCAAGATCCGCAGCTAGTAGCTGGCCAATGTCGATCGCCCAGATCCTATCCTTGACGCAAAGCGTGATATTGTTCTCAGAGATGGATTCACCAATAGTATACCATTGTACCCCTCCAGCAGGGATATTGGAAGCAAAAGACACAAGGACCCGCCTCTGCCAATATGGGAGCACCAACATCCTTTTCACCCATTTCCAGAGATAGGCAATACCAACGAGACCTTCACTTGCCAAAGCCGAATGAACGCGAAATGGGTCTTGTATATCTTCTGTTGATCCGTAGATCTCAACGGCGTTTTTCGAATGATGGGTACGAGTTAGATTGTTGAAAGGATCCACTGGATTGGATTGGGAACCAAGAGTAGGCGTTGAGTCTCCGTGGTATTGGTGTTTCCACTTAGGCTCTCGCTTTGATTTCCAGCTGACGTCTCTTGTCTTCTGGTCGAAATGAAGAGTATGCCGATGATACGATCTGATATAGTCGACGAGTGGGTTCAAATCCATCTGGTCGGGTATGGGCTCATTGATAGGGAGGTGATCCAAGTTGTAAGGATTGTTCTTCTTGACACCGAGTATGTTGGGTTCAAATCTTGACAAGTATAGTTAAGCAGTCGAGGAAGTCTCGGTTACAGATGGGATAGCGATCGTATGTCGAGAACGGAGAATTGTAGTGTAGCTGTATGTATGATCTCGAGACAAGAAGACGGACGGATGGGGACTGGGTAAGAAAGGGGTTAAGAATACGATCAAACAAGGAGACAGAGAAGAAGTCAGTAAAGTAAAGACATACGATGCATGTTGAAGTTGAGATGATGTGGAAGGTCCACCGCCATAGTAATACTTAACCATGCTATATAAGCGTCAACTCATCTCTCAGTACAATACGTTGAATGATGATCAACGCGTCAAAGGTCACGTCGGGCAACTCCGCCGGTGAAATTCTTAGATCCGGGGTTGAACAAGTTCCGCCCGGTGCACGTCGGTACACTGTCCAGTTGCTTATCTCTTGCATGTAGAGTTTCTTGGTATAAGTATAAGGATATGGTGTCATCCTGTCTAATGCAAAACTCTCGTCAAGTCTCACTGACCCCTTCACTGTCTACGTTTACAAACAATGATCCAAATTCACTCCCGTCCACGCGTATTACTCCTAGGTTCGACATGTGGTGATCCCTCCCTAGACGCTGCTTTGAGGGATATCGCAGATGTCTACACACTCCCAGGGGCCGAGTACGATGATGAGGCTTTATTGATTCAACAAGCAGTCAAGACACATGGTCCATTTGATATCTTCGGAGTAAGTCCCCCACTGTCCACATCATGTGGTACTGATATAAGGGATTGTTCGTACCAGGAGATAAATTCCCAATGAAGTGGGATGAAGGATTATTAGGGTCTTTGGCACCTAGATGTAAAGTCTACCTAGGTCCTGGGGCTGGGTATGATAAAGTCGATGTAGACTGGATTTCTTCCACGTAAATCCTCTCTCCCTTGTGTGAGTTAAAGGCTGATAAAACAGAGGGGCGTATTATTGTAATTCCCCAATCGCAGTTGGGAGACGTACGGCCGATGGAGCTATTATGTTATTGCTAGCCGCCATGAGGGGCTTGGTCTCTCAGGTGAGCATGAAGTATCGAATTGGGACTCAGCTGATCATAAGGACCATTCGTGCCGGGAAGGAAAATGGTGGGATCGAAATACGATAGCGAAAGATTGGCGGGAATGTACAGTAAGTGTCCTTATCCATACTCTCATACCCTTCATACTCCTCATTTTCGACTGAACCAGAGACTGACCCCCAGCTCGGCCTGATAGGCCTGGGAAACATCGGTCTCCAAATCGCAAATCTAGCCCAAGCCCTAGGCTTCAAACGAATAATATACCATACCCGAACCCCAAACCTATCTTGTCCCGAATATACCCACGTCTCTTTGAACGAGCTGTATGCGGAATCAGATGCTATCGTCATTACCTGTCCCCTAAATGATTCTACAAGGGGGATGATTAATGATAAAGCTTTCGAGGGGATGAAGGAGGATATGATCTTGGTCAATGTTGCTAGAGGGCCTATTGTGGATGATGAGGCTTTAGTCAGGGCCCTTGATTCTGGAAAAGGTATGCGTCCCCTTTGTTAGTTTGGATGGATACTGATAGCAGTTCGCCGAGCGGCTCTTGATGTATTTACGAATGAACCGGAAATCCACCCTGGTTTGATTAATGATTATCGAGTAGTAAGTCCTCATCCAGTCCATCAGAAATATACTGATGGAAGACACTCTCACCACATTGTGCTGCCGCCCCCGGCCCAGACTTTGCTAGGATCATGAACACAGAAGTCATCCAGAATATAATGGTTTACTTAACCACTGGTAAACCCCAATCAGCAGTCAACCTCGTTCCCGTTCAGAAAGTATTTGATGCCCGGGCATAGGCCCAGGCTTGTCAGTTTAATTCTTGTCTCTATATAGCTAGTGTATCAGTAAGTTATGTATCAGTAGTTATGAATATGTATCCTTCCGATTCTTGTCCAATCTATGCATCTCACCAAACCTATTCTTATATCTACAACTGTCCAATACGCTGCTGCAATCGATCCCTGAATGTCGAGACTGGATGTCAGCATTCCAGCATCCATGATTGAGACCCCGTTGCAGGTGTGATACCATGATGAAAAAGAACACTTACAAGCATCACGAACGGTCTGTTCGTTGATTACGATATCGGTAGTATCGGCCCTTGGTCTAGAGACTCGGGAAGCGATAGCTGCAGCGTCCGTCTCCAATATGATTCTGTTATCAGCGTAGTTCCCGCTTCCTCACAACATCATTGCTTTACATCTAAGCGATGGTGGTGATGGCGAGGTAGAGGAGATAGAGGAAGAAAGGAATAAAAAAGACCCACCCATCATCAACAGTCTCATCAGCAGCCAAAAGCACCAAATCCAGCCCTTCCAATACATTCCTCCTCTCCACCTGACCTCTCAATAATAATGATACAGCATCATGGAATGCTGTTAGGGTTTGAGATAACATTACTTCATTCGAGGTTGAAAGCGGGCCGACGATTATGAATGTCAAATCTGTCGTTGTGCGGGTTAAGATGATATGTGGGGGTAGGGGGTGGATCTCGCCTTTTCGTCAGTGCCAGCGATCAGAGGGAGCTATGGGTTCAAGCAAGGTGGAGTATCTCATGCGAATGAAAGTGTAGTAAGGCGAGGGGATCTGCCTGGCGGGAGAAATGAATTTAGACTCACCACCACCCCTCTTGACTTTCTCCCAAATACTCTTTTCAAATGCCTTTTGCTCTTTCAATCCACTCAATCCCATTCCAGGTCCACCAGCCCCTACACCCAAATCCGCAACTAATCCAGTCCCAATAGCAGCTTGATGCGGTGGGGTGTAATATTTCGCTAGTACTCGAGCACCGTCCGAGTCGAGGATTAGGAGGGCGGAGACTGTGTATAGGGATAGGTTCGTCTGTACATTAGCCCTGAGACCTTTGACTGAGATGCTATCGGCGACGATGCCGGGTTGGTAGGGATGATGATCATTGTCAGGAATGATGGACTTACCATATCTGCTCCTTTATTTCTCTGCGTAGGGTGTTTTCTGCGTTTCTATATTCGGCTTTTATTTCTGAGTATATATCGTCTGATCTTGAAGACACTCCGGACTGTATGTCGGAAAAGGAAAGGGAGATGTGGTAAAGGATCAAGAGAAGGTAGATTAGACAGGTAGACAGACAGACAGGACGAGACGAGGTGCAACGCGACGACGGAATCAATTCACTAAGTCACATATAGTATATAGGCCACAATACAACCATACAACCATACCACATTACAACGATCATTAAGAAATAACACAAACAGGCAGATCGAACCACGCTTCCTATAGTTCCAAAGTCTGATCATCACAATCAGGAGCCATCGAACCGATTTCTGAACCCTCCTCCACGCCCGTCTCCTTTGAGTCTAGGCCTAACGAGTCAGGCCCGCTCTCACGCGTTGGTGTGAGCTCGCCCAATCCCAGACCATGGGTGTAGTCATGCTTGACTTTCTCAGCTGATCATAAGCTTGACTCGTAGGAGTGTTTGATGGTAGCTTACCAGATGAAGGCTTGACCAAACTTTCTACTCGGATGCCCTGCATGACTACCACCTTTGGCCCAGCCACTAGACCAATCACTACAGCCCCTACCGTCGAAGTGACAAGTCCAGCCACTCGCCTACCTAACCACCCAATACGCTTGGCGAAAGGAACGAAAGTCTCAATAGCGTCCCGTACGTCGACCACATCCCGGATCTTGGTAGCTTTACCTACTAATCAGCTAATTTAAAAAAGCGATAAAGAAGGGGACATACCGACTTCATTGAATTCTACTAATGTAGTAATTGGAAGATCCCAATGGAGTAGATAATCGAATTCCTCCGCTAGAGATTGTGCTAAACGGGTAAGGAATGCTGGATTGGGAAGACGAGCTTGGAGTGGCGAGGGGGTTTCATCCGTTGCGTATGTGGCTGGGGAGGAAGGGATACTTGAAATGGAGTTGTGCCGGGATGAGAGGGATGGAAGGAGTGTGAGGGTGATTGTACTATCGTGTTAAATCTTACCTCACTACGAGATGCGATGAGAGGAGACATACTGTTCGATCAATGCCAAGTGGTATCCATCTGTCCATCAGTCCAGGGTTACGAATAGTGTATGAAGAGGGCATACCATAACACTCCATCCCCCCAATCTCTCGGCAATCAGCCCGGACATCCCAGACCTTCCACCATCTGTCTCCGTTCTGTGAAATCTCCAAATCGTGCTCATCCTCCCATACAGCCTTCTCTTTCCCTTTCACCGATACCGTTCTCTCCAAATCTCGAGGAAGATTCGCCTCGGTCCCGATAATCTTGGTCTTGAGCTGTGAGGTGATGGACCTAGTATGCTCGACTAGGGCCCTTGGAGATATTGAAGGGAGATATAAAGAGGAGATGAGGTGGAGGAGTTGGAAGTGGGATAAGAGGGATGAACGGGATGTAAGTTGGACCAGGGGGTGGTCGTAGGCTATCATCAGCTTTGATCTATACTTTCGCTGATCAATATGGTGGAGCCAGGAAAACAAGGTATGGCATAGGTAGAGAAGGTGAGGACAAGAACAAGAACTCACAGCAGTCCCCCTCGAACCACCTCTCCGCAACTCTCCTAATCTCTTCCTTGTCCAACTCATTATCATCCTCCATATTCTCCCTCCCACGATACAGGACTCTATGAATATCCACCAAAGCATCCATCATTTCATTCCCAGGGTCGAAAGGTGACATCAGCCCATGGGACCGACCTTCGTATCCCGCGGCTTGATGCAGGTTCAATTCCGATACCAGATCACTTTCGGATGAATGATCTTCAGGTGGGATTTGATAATCCTGTAAAACAGCCCTTAAAGCAGCTAAAGAACTCCTTGACCTTAAATGTCTTCTATCTCCAGCATAGATTGATGATTTGGGTGAGGTAGGTACAGAGGCAGAAGCGGATAATGACATGATCGAAGGTTTCCGGTCATGTCTTGATGATTGTCGGGAAAGAGCGGTCGGGGAAGGTAGGTAGAATCTGGATGATCCTTGTGGAGGAGGTACTGTTCCCATTACTGCTTGATCGTTGGGTCTGAATGGTCACTGCTTGTCCTCCTTAGGATACTGTGTGGCATGGGCGATATAGACAGGGTTGGAGAATGAAGCTCGAATGAATGATTCCTTAAGTTGACGCGTTTCATGAATTCCGCTGATCCCGGACCATGACCGTGACCGTGGATCTTTCGTGGGATGGAAGGCAATAATCAGCTTCTTCTATTCTGCATCTCTGATGTTCGGACCTGGAAT